>LVTN01000043.1:0-19009 GCA_001649415.1 Musa itinerans | reverse complement strand
ATATATATATATATATATAAGATTAAGTAAATGTATAGTTGTGAAATGCCATATGTCGATCACCTTAGATTCGACTTGATATTAAATAAGCCTAAATAGAAGCCAAAGGTCCATATAGAGTCTCTATTGGGATAAACGTTGTGTGGACCGGCTGGGCCGCATGTGAACTATTTGATTCAGGGCATATTGGGGTGAAGATTTTAATTGACTAGCAAATCAAATGCAGTTGGAAATGAAATAATTCATTAACTATTGGTTGGGAATAGTCATCACTATTTTCATATATCTATATGTCAACTTTTATAAGGTGACAAGTCTTATGTATCAAAATAATGTCCTAATCTAATTACAAAAAATCTCTTATTCTTGCTATGACATAGTCAATTTTTAACACCAACTCTAAGAAAAGATATTATAAAGTTTATTTTATTTTTCAACATCAATTTATATTATGTGAAACAATTTTATTTGATGATGTCACCGTAAACAACATCCTTCAAAAACTTGAAAAATGTATGCCATGCTATGCATAGTAACTATTAATATAGTGTGTGTGTTGTTTCTTGGTGTTTTTATCCTTAGGAAAGATAATTAAAAAAAAAACTAATTTGAGAAGCCTTCGTTTTTATCCATTAAGTTTTTATAAATTTCAAACTTTAGGTTAATCGTTTTATAATTGACCCTCACTGATCCGTATTGATGTCACTTGTTACGATCCAATTTGACTAATATTATGTTTATTAACTAAAGTTTTCTTTTAGTGCTGTCATTGGACTGCGTCTGTATGTGAAATGAGCCACGAGAAAATGTCTCTATGATGACTTACGGATATTTTGGCTGTGCCAAAGGCGATCCGTTGATAGGAAGTGAGTGCATGGCTCATGAAGCTTGTCTGCCATTGCGACTGTTTTAGAGGGAGCATGATGTCATGTTTCCGGGGCTGGTGCTGCACTAAAGTCCAGCGGAAAGGGGATTCAAAAGATCCTTTCATCTGCTTCATGAGCCAGACTTTGTAGCTCAGGATCGACGACTTGCTTCAATCGTCACCCTTAGTTGTGATCATGAACTGTGGAATAAGAAGCGAAACTGTCCGTTGTTATTATATAGCAGATTTTGATTGTCTGAGTGGTGACGGTGATTCATATTGAGTCCTGTTCCAAGTATGTTTCTCGGTCTAAATCACTATTTACATATGCGTTCAACTTAAAAAATTAAATTGAGAAATCCCGATAAATATTTTCTTCGACGATCAAGTTAATATTTGAAGTTCAAACTAGTTAGACTAATCGAACGGATGCTGATTATGAGTTGTGTTGGAGTGTCCCTTTTATAAGTGATCCAAAAACAATGATGTGATGTTCATAGTACCTTAAGCTTATATTTGTGCCAATCATATGATACAGATGATCGATTGCTCGATCACGTAGCACTAGCAACGATCACATGTTTTCGGATCCGATCATAATTTGTGAGTCTTGTGTAATCGATATGATTTTCTAACGTTTGACATGTCAATCATGTTGGGCTGACAACCCATGGTTCAGCCCATAGTGGGCTTGAACAACCCACAACCCACATCCTCTCTTAATTTAATCCTAAATTATATTTAGGAGTGTGTGATGATTACAAAAATAGGCACAAAAAGGGCAACAATGAGGGTAGCATGGGAGATCTTTTTGCAACAGCAAAACGGAGGAGAAAAAGACAGAAATCCAAGGAGAAAGAAAGGGAAGAAAATAAAGACAATGCAGAGAGACTATTCTTAATCATCTAACAATGTTATCTTCTCAGGATAGATCAGATATATAGTATATTCTTGCTGTGATTACTTGGGGAGAATTTAGATATTGTGTACAGTAACATGATCTTTGTATCTCAGTTATTCTCTTGTGATTGTTGCTAGGGTTTTGGGCAAGAGATTGAGATTTGTATATTCATTATTCTCATAATAGATTATCTTTAGTTTGCCCCATAGTTTTTACCTTTCACATTGGAGGGATTTTCCACGTATATCTTGGTGTTATATTTGATTGTGATTTCATTTAATTCTACTGCGTGTTATGGCCTACTAGTATTTGTTCATATATAAAGTTTATTTCTCTTTATACCCCATCAACTAGTATTGGAGCAGGGTTATGGTGATTTAATTTTTATATTTGAACATAGAGGCCAATAATGTTTCTCGCATGATTAGTTTGAATGGAAACAATTGGATGATATAGAAACTAAGAATGAAAGATCTCTTATATTGCAAAGATTTGTATGGACTTTTACAGGGGGATAGTCCAAAACCCACAACTATGACAGATGATGAGTGGAAGAGGTTAGATCGAAAAACAGTTGGGTTTATTCAACAATGGCTTAATGATAGTGTCTTTCACCATGTTTTTATTGAAAGTTTTGCATATTTTCTTTGGAAAAAGTTGGAAGGTCTATATAAAAGAAAAACAACTGGCAACAAAACTTTTTTGATCAGAAAACTTATGAACCTAAAATATAGAGAGGGTGCTTCTATTGCAGAGCATTTGAATGAAATGCAAAGTATCACTAACCAGTTATCCTCTATGTAAATGTCTCTTGATGATGAGTTGTAGGCATTGTTACTTCTCAGTTAATTGCTAGAAAGTTGGGAGACACTGGTGGTTTCCCTTAATTATTCTACGCCAGATGATATTGTAACAATGAGTCAAGTAACAAGTAGTTTGTTGAATGATGAGTTGAGAAGAAAGTATTCATCAACATCTCAGAATGATTCATAGGCACTTATCTCAGATAACAGAGGAAGGTCAAAGTCTAGAAGCAGTTCATGCAAAGGTAGAAGAAAGTCAAGATAAAAAAAAGATATTATTTGCTATAACTGTGGTGATAAATGACATTATAAGAATCAATGTAAGCAACCTAAGAAGAACAAGAAAAAGGGAAAAGAAGTGGAGTCTACAGAGTCAAAAGATAATATCACAGCTATAGTGTATGGTGATGATTATTTGATTTTGTCTCCTTTTGAGGATATTTTTTCTTGTGTGCATCAGGATCTTAAGTGGGTGATTGACATAGGTGCTTCCTATCATGCTACACCACGAAGGAAGTTTTTTGCTACATATAGGTTTAAAATTTTTGGTGTTGTCAAGATGGGCAATTATGGCACGGCAAACATCATTGGCATGGGTGATATCCACATAAAGACCAACATTGGTTGTAAGTTGGTGTTTAAGGATATGAGGCATGTGGTTGACTTGAGGCTGAATTTAATTTCATTTGGAAGACTAAATGATGAAGACTATGAAAGCAGATTTTGTAGAGTGCAATGGAAGCTCAATAAAGGTTTTCTTATTGTGGCTAGTGGAAAGAAATGTCATACTTTATATAGGTTGCAGGCTAAAGCTTATGGTGAGCAGTTAAATGCTATAGAGAAAGACTTCAGCATAGAATTGTGGCATAGGCGACTGGGACACATGAGCGAGAAGGGACTGCAAGCTCTTTCCAAGAGAGAAGTATTACCAGATCTTAGAGGTATACATTTGAACCATTATATTGATTGTTTGGTTGGTAAACAACATAGAGTTTCATTTGCTAGTCCTGCTTTGTCTAGAAAAATACATGTCATAGACCGTGTTTATACAGATGTATGCGGTCCTTTGAGGACAAAAACTCCTGGTGGATCTGTTGATGTTTCTGGTATAAGTGGTGCACTTTATTTTGTCACTTTTATAAATGATTTTTCAAGAAAAGTTTAAGCCTATGCTTTGAAGACCAAAGATCAGGTTATTAATGTCTTTAAAGAATTTCATGCCAGGATCGAAAGGGAGACAGAAAGACAATTAAAACACATAAGATCAGATAATGGTGGTGAGTAGACAGGATTATTTAATGATTATTACAGGTCAAATGGTATCCAACATAAGATGATAGTTCTTGGTACACCTCAACACAATGTTATTGCAGAGAGGATGAACCGTACCATCATGAAAAAGATCAGATGTATGCTTTCACAAGCAAAGCTACCTAAAAAATTTTGGGATGAAGCTTTGAGGACTACAGTTGATGTGATCAACTTGTCTTCATGTATAACCCTAAATGGTAATGTTGCACATCATGTTTGGTCAGGGAATGATGTTTCCTATAGGTATTTGAGAGTGTTTGGTTGTCGTGCATTTGCACATGTTCTATCCAAGCTGGATGGTAAGACTAAAGAATGTATTTTTCTTGGTTACTCACATGATCAGTTTAGTTACAGGCTTTGGGATCCAGAAAAGCAGAAGGTGTTTAGAAGCAGAGATTTAGTCTTCTTTGAGGATCAAACCTTTGAGGATTTGAAGAAGACACCAGCCAGGACTTCTGTAGAAGGATTAGCAAATTGTGATCCAGTTACTCCTTCAGGATGATGGGGGAGATATGAAGGAAGATAGTATAAAGCCTGATATTGATTTACCTGTAAGACATGTTGAGCAAGAATAAGTTGGAGAGTAATTTCCTGCAGAACCTTAGTTGAGAAGATCTTCTAGTCAACATCAACCTTCCAGAAGATACTCTATATATGAGTATGTGATGCTTACTAATGCATGTGAACCAGAGAGTTACCAGGAAGTAGTTGAAAGTGAGCAGAAAAAGAAGTGGTTAGTTGTTATGTAGGAAAAGATGGATGCTCTTCAGAAGAACCACACTTATGATTTGGTGCTACTACCAAATGGAATGAAGGCATTAAAGAACAAGTGGGTTTTCAGGTTAAAGATTCCATAATATTATTCTCAAAAAGTACAAAGCTAGATTAGTTATAAAAGACTTTGGTCAAAAGAAAGGTATTGACTTTGAAGAGATTTTTTCTCTTGTTGTTAAAATGTCTTTTATTTGTGTTGCTCTTGGTATTGCTGCTAGCCAGGACTTGGAGGTTGAGTAGTTAGATGTGAAGACAACTTTCCTTCATAGTGATTTGAAGGAGGAAATTTATATGGAGCAACCAAAAGGCTTCAAAGTCGAAGGTAAATATAATTTTGTCTATAAGTTGAAAAAGAGCTTCTATGGGTTGAAGCAAGTTCCAAGACAGTGGTATAGAAAGTTTGATTCATTTATGACAGAAAATAGATATAAAAGAATGACTTCAGATCATTGTGTATACATCAAATGGTTTGGTGATAGTTTTATTATTCTCTTACTTTATGTTGATGACATGCTTATTCTTGGGAAAGATATATCTAAAATTGACAGTTTGAAGAAGGAATTGAGTGAGTCTTTTGCAATGAAGGACATGGGGCCAGCAAAGCAAATACTAGGCATGTAAATTTCCTGTGATAGAAAAACCAAGACGATTTAGTTGTCACAGGAGAAATATATCGAGAAGGTATTAGAAAGGTTCAATATAAGCAATGCAAAGCCAGTTGGTTCTCCTCTTGCAGGTCACTTCAAGTTGTGCTCAGAATAGAGTCCATCAAGTGATGAGAAGGAGAAAATGCAAAATGTTCCTTATGCTTCAGCAGTTAGAAGTTTAATATATGCAATGATATATACGAGGCTAGACATCGCATATGCAGTGGGTGTTACTAGCAGATTTCTTACAAATCTAAGCAAAAAGCACTGGGCAGTAGTGAAGTGGATTTTTAAATATCTTAGATGGAGCTTTAAGGTTTGTTTAAGCTTTGAAAGTGGACCACTTGTGTTAACAGGTTACACAGATGTAGATATAGTAAGGGATATTGATACAAGGAAGTCCACTTTAGGTTATGTACTTACTTTTGCAAGGGGAGTTGTGTCATGACAACCCAGATTGCAAATGCGTATTGCTCTCTCTACCACAGAGGCAGAATATATTACTGCTATAGAGGTATGCAAAGAAATATTATGGATGAAAGAATTCTTACAAGAATTGGGGTTGAAACAGGAAAACTATGTAGTGCATTGTGACAATCAGAATGTCATTCATTTGTGTAAGAATCCAATGTTTTATTCCAAGTCAAAGCATATAGATGTTAAATACTATTATATTCGAAATGTATTTGAAGAGAAGCAGTTGCAGCTTTAGAAAATTTACACAGATGACAACGAAGCAGACATGTTGACAAAGATCTTACCAAAATAAAGATATGAGATATGTTGACAATTGGTCGGTATGACTTTACATTGAGGAGTCTTGGGACAACCTCCCTTATGGGCTGAATGGGAAGGTTATTGGGTTGACAACCCATGGTTCAACCTATAGTGGGCTTGAACAGCCCACAACCCACCTTATCTCTTAACCTAACCCTAAATCATATTTAGGGGTGTGTGGTGGCTGCGAAAATAGGCACAAAAAGAGCAGCAACGAGGGTAGCAAGGGAGATCTTTTTACAGCAACAAAAAGGAGGAGAAAAAAGATAGAAATCCAAGGAGAAAGAAAGGGAAGAAAATAAAAACAACGTAGAGAGACTGTTCTCAATCATCTAGTAGTATTTATCTTCTCAGGTTAGATCAGATCTACAGTATATTCTTGCTGTGATTACTTCGTAGAATTTAGATATTGTGTATAATGACGTGATTTTTGTATCTCAGTTATTCTCTTGTGATTGTTGCTAGGGTTTTGGGCAAGAGATTAAGATTTGTATATTCATTATTCTTATAGTGGATTGATTATCTTTAGTTTGCCCCGTGATTTTTATTTTTCACATTATAAGAGTTTTTCATGTATAATTTGATGTTTTATTTAATTGTGATTCAATTTAATTTCATCGCGTGTTATAATCTGTTAGTATTTATTTATATATAAAATTTATTTTTCTTTATATCCTATCAAATCATGTATTATCGTGCAATACTGTCGTGTCGTGCGAGTCATGTTATTCCTCACTTATCATATATGGAGGAGGGGGCAAATGGCTCTTATAATTTGATGGGGTCATATGACCAGTGATAGTTCACAAAACTCGTTCTTTGAGCTCTCGACGACCACCAACAGATCAATCAATATGTCAGCGAAAGTTTTGCATTTTTTTCCGAGTCTAAATAATTGTCATTAAGAAGTAAGATTGTGTTGAGATCTGCAGCACATAAATTTAGATCCTTCGTGAACAGAACGTGACATTTCCACGGGCAGAATGCAGCACGTTGCGAGTTGACAAAACCTGCCGTGGGTCGACGCCCAGCCTTGCACCAGTCTGTGCTCACTCCTCCGCCATGAACGAGGTTGTGCGACGCACGACGGAGGCGTCGAACATGCACGAGAGAGAGAGAGAGAGAGAGCAGTTTCGCCGCACCACACCGTATGGCTGCATTGAATGCTGCGCTATTATAATCCTTACTCCATGTTTGCCGTAATAATAACGAATCCGACACACGTTAATTACTGCTGCAAACATGTCGGCATCTGGGCGTGGGAGAGAGAGGAGGAGGGCGTGCGGAAGGCTTTGTGGAGTTCCATCTCTTCCCAACTACGGTGGTCGTGCTTCTTAATGGAGCAATTATTATATCTGATCTTTCATGCCGCCGGATCATCCCACGCATGCTCTAATTATGACTGGTCTTGCATGAATCATTAACTAGTGGATGCAACAGGAGTTCCTGAATTCAGTGTTCTGTGGATTTGGCTCTTCGATTCAATGGAAAGCAGTAATTAAGTATGCTCACTGGCATCGGAATTAGATTACGGCCCCGAATTGAACCCGGCTTAGCCCACGTCGTCGCACGCGAGTCCCCGCGTCGCTGTCTTCGCCTCACTTGTCCCTGCGGCTAGGCCCCATCGGGTTCATGTGGCCCCCGCTCGGTCCGGTTGGTGCTCTTGAAGGGGTTTCAAATACCGAAGGGAGCGGCGAATTCTTCGAACGCCTTCTTCTTTCGTGTCCTTCCCGTCCTCTTTCCGGAGCTAAAGCTGTGAAAAGCGGAGCAACAGGGGTTATGGAGTGGCCGGCGTATTTGGATGAGTACGAGAAGCTCGTCATCAGGATGAACACTCCTAAGTAAGTTTGATGGAGCTTTTAGAGCTCTGTTTTCTTTTTTTGCTTCAAGTCCTATGGTTTTATCTCCTATAAAATCCAATCTTTCTTCAACTTCAAGTTTTCGTTTGATTTGTAAACCGATCTTTGCCAGGAAAAAGAAATGAAATCTCGTTGACACAGTGTAATGATCATCTTTCTCATTTGTTGTATTGCTGTAGGGTCGTCATCGACAATGCTGTTTGCCCGACCGCAACTCTCGTCAAGGTAAGGAGTCGTAGTTCCGCATTGGTTCGGTTCTTTTGTGGTTCTAATGGAAACCAACAACAGGTTGACAGCGCGTCGAGGAAGCATGGCGTTCTCCTCGAAGCCATCCATGTCCTAACCGACCTCAACCTCTCTGTCAAGAAGGCCTACATCTCCTCCGATGGCCGCTGGTTCATGGACGTCTTCCACGTCACCGACCAGTTCGGCAACAAGCTCACCGATAACAGCGTCATCTCCTACCTCGAGCAGGTCGAGAACTTTCTCCTCCTCCCCTCACTTCGACAACGCGGCCGAAACATCCCACCTTATTTTCTGACGGTGGCCTGAAAATACAGTCTTTGGACACGGGGAACCCGGAAATCAACAGAAGCCACCACTGCGAAGGGCTCACGGCCTTGGAGCTGACGGGGACGGACCGCCCGGGCCTCCTCTCCGAAGTCTTCGCCGTGCTTGCCGACCTTCAATGCGACGTGGTGGAGGCCACGGTGTGGACGCACAACGGCCGCGTCGCGTGCATCCTCTTCCTCAAGGACCAGCTCTCCGGCTCGCCCCTCGATGATGCGCAGAGGATCCACCGCACCGAGTCCCGCCTCCGCCACGTCCTCAAGGGCGACCATGGCGTCCGCAGCGGCAAGACGGCTGTCACCTCCATGGCTGTTGCCCACCCCGACAGTCGACTCCACCAGCTGATGCTCGCCGACCGAGACTACGAGCGCTGTCCATCTGCTCCTGCCTCATCAACCTTCGTCTCGGTCCAGAATTGGGACGAGCGTGGCTACTCCGTCGTCAACGTGCAGTGTCGCGACCGACCGAAGCTGCTGTTCGACATCGTGTGGACGCTAACGGACATGCAGTATGTAGTGTTTCACGGCACCATCGACACTGATGGTGATTCAGCTCATCAGGTGCGATCTTTTCCTCAACAGCTCATGATCCACAAACTGGGACAAATCTTCCGTCTTTCCTAGTCTTTCGGGCTAATTACGACCTGTGATCCGTTCAGGAGTTCTACATAAGGCATAAGAATGGTAGCCCCATCGATTCAGAAGCTGAGAGGCACCGAGTGATCCAATGCTTGCAAGCCGCCATCGAAAGGAGAGCATCAGAGGTACATAACCGAACCCTTAACGCAAGCTACTTCCTGCAAAAGATTAGTAGTCCTGATCTTGTGAAAGATCACAGGGCACGAGATTGGAGCTTTGCATCGAGGACCGGCCGGGGCTCCTTTCCGATGTAACCCGAACCTTCCGGGAGAACGGGCTTCTGGTGACGAGAGCAGAGGCGTCGACGAAAGGCGACATGGCGTCGGATGTCTTCTACGTGACGGATGCCGCCGGGCAAGCCGCGGATCCCAAGGCGATCGAGGCCGTCCGACTGAGGATTGGTTTTGATCACCTCAAGGTGAAGGAGGAGCAACGGCCGCGATTCTGCCGCAAGGAGTCAACCGACAGGGAAGCATCTCTGGGTGGCGTCGGCACTGGGTTGTTCTACCTGGGCAGTTTAGTTAGGAGAAACCTGTACAACTTGGGGTTGATCAAGTCATGTTCTTAGCTTCCTGGTCTGTATGCACCACCAGTTGGTGGCTTCTCTTCCTTCAGGGTTTTGTACGTAACGGGAAAGGAAGTGAGAAATCGAAGATTCCATGCATATTTTCATGCTTTGGGGTCAACTCCTGGTCGACCGTTGGTCAACCTTTCAACGTTCTCTACGCCTCCCACAACACGACAACATAAATCTTACGCGGCGTGCCCAAACGACAACATGGCTGAATCAACACGGAAAATCTCCACGGTTACGTAAGCCTGAAATGCGGAGCTAGTAAGCGTGGGTCACACCGAGATCTGGTGTGCCAAAGGCTCCGCTACATCGAGTCCCGAAAATTTCTATGGCTGATTCAGTTGGATTCCGTCCAGGCGATCCCACCTGTGCAATGCTGACATCATCCTTTCCTCTCATCAAATCATATTTCCGTGTTTTTTCTTGTTTTTCTAACAAATAATAATATTTCAGTTACCGGTTCGGTATATTCGATTTTTGTAACGCTAATCATTAAAACAATCGAGTTGTTATCTCATATTTATTAGTATTATGTCTTTCTTTTACATTTCTCACCCTACATTTGCAGTTCCAATAATAATTTCTTCTCTCTTTCCTCCGCTCTTGCTTGCTTTCTCCCTCTTCTTGATTTTGTTGTCGTCTGAAATCTTCACTCTCGTGTCTTCCTTTCTTCCTCTTTTTGTTTTTATTGTCGTCTGAAATCGGCAGCAATCCATATCGATTAGAAGAGGCATGAAAAATTAGCGAAGAATTTTGAACGAAATCTTTGTTCCTTTTTCTTATTTTAATTTTTGTTGCAGTGGAGCTCGTGGTGGTGACCTCCGATGGCGAGTGCTGGAAGGAACCCTAAAGATCGGAACCCGGTGGGCGAAGGAGAGCTACTTCCAGCCTCGTCTGCGGGTTCTTTCAGTGTTTCTTGAGGTTCATCTACGCATGGAGACCAGGGAAGGAGCGTTAACTTCTCTAGCCATGGCGGCGGCCAACGCGTCAGGGAGATACCAGCCTCCACCGCCGCCTCGCAAGGGAGGAGAATCTTGCTGGCGAAACCGGTGGGTTGCCTGCCGTGGCGACAGTGGCGGCTCCGCCGGCGAGAGTCGCGGTCGGGCCGGTCACGGAGCCGATAAGGCAGAAGAGGGGGCGGCCGAGGAAGTATGGGCCGGACGGGAACCTGCTGCGGCCGCTGAACCCGATGCCGATCTTGGCGTCCGTGCCGACAGGCGTCGAGTACACGTCGGCGGCCGCGGTGGGGGCGGCGATGAAGCGGGGTAGAGGGCGGCCAGCGGGTTCGGTGAGCAAGACACCACACTACCTGCTAGCGATGGAGCCTTTAGGTATTCGCCATCCCTTGTTGGCCTTTCTTGCCCTTGCCCGGCTTGTTTCTTTCCCCTTCGATGAAATCGGGCGACTGTTTTGCACCGTCTGATTTCCTTTTCGTTTCCTTTGTCATCCGAAATCGCGCGTCCCAATTCTTGAACACGACATCGAACGCCTATCGATGTTAATTTAGGATCTAACTGGACAATTTTCTTGTTTCTTGTTAACATTGTTCTTTCTGCTGTTGCTGATTCGTGTTGATCGTCCTTTGGCTTTCATGGAGGTTCTGTGGATTGTGTCTGTGTCCTCCTTGGAACCCAGAATGGTTTCTTGTGCCTCTCTCTCTCTCTCTCTGTTCCTTCCCATCTGAGTCAGCTGTCAACTTGACTTCGTGAAGCAGGTGAAACAAGTCCGTGTGACCTGTGACGGGACCATCTGTCTTGATTCCTTTCCACAGATCTCATCTGGCAGGTGTTGTTGACTAGGGCAATTGGGAACCAGTACCTTTCACCTAGGGTTTGTAGTTTTGTGGTCTCCATAGTAAGAGCAGATGTCGACATTTTCAAATGCTGGACACCAATCTCAACTGCTGTTTGTAGTTAACAACAGAACATGTTTGGTCGAACTCTGTGGATCGTAGTGTCTTTGGTATGATTTCATGTCCTAAAAATAATGAACTGATAGAGCTGTATGTTGCAATACCATGTGTTATTCTCCAGTCATATCTGCTAAATCTATGAACTAGTTGACTACAGAGTTTACTAGCGACAGTTTTTCCTCAATTTGCCTTGAGATTTTTCTCCAGTATTTTGAAAACCTTCTTCGCGATTAAGTTGGTCCACTATAGAATCTCTAATTATTTAAACTATATCATGCAGGAGAGATGGTGGTTTGCTCTGCTGGTGCCAATTTCACACCTCATGTCATCAATGTTTCTTCTGGTGAAGTACTGCTTCCTTGAACCTAAATTTTTATCAGCTGTAATCCATTAACAACGTAGTCTACCGCATGCTAAAATCAATTATAGACTGTCCAGCATATATAATGCATCATTATTGTGTATTATGCTTAAGGCAAGTAGGCTGTGGAAATTGGAGTGACATCAGGTAGGCTGAGCTAGTGAACAGCTTTGGTGAAGAACACACAAAACATATCAAGCTTAAAACTCTAAACTATCTCATCTATTGTCTGGTGTCATCATCGATGCTGATAAAATCTGATTAAGAAGATGCAAATGTTCAACATGGTTAAAATTTTCAACTGAAATCCCTCCCAGATTTTCCAATGTGGAAGGCCATTTGGCTACATTTATCTTGTGGATCTGTTGCTAATATACACCTGCTTGAAACCAACCAAGGAGTGTGAAAAATATATGGTCTTTGTTTGACATTTTATTATTATGGCTTCAGTCCGATCTTTTTCTAAAAAAAATGGTCCACAGGAGCACAGCCAACAAACAGTAATTTAAAAGATCCCTATATGTGTGTTACAGGTTACTTGGCGCCATTGTGGCGTTTCCCTGGCCAGCGTCCGTTACATTCATGATTCACCATCTATATTTATATTGCTGAAGTTGAAGCCTTTTTGTTTGCTCGGTAAAGTTTGATCCACAGGGAATGACATTATGAAAGAGCTATTTGGTGTTACTGACAACATTATGTTTTTGATGAATGATAACCCTATGAGACAAAAATGCAGAATCATATTGCTCTGGCATTTCAGGTGAGAACAGAATGGATATAGGTCGAATAGTGGGAAACCATATCTCAATCTACTTTTAATCAGCAATGAGATACAGACAGTTATAAATCAGGCATGAACTTCAGTAACCATATTGGATATGAAAATATTCATATTTATATCCTGTTATTTTGGACTTACATTAACTGTAAAGAATTTTCTGAATTGCTATAGACAATGCTTTGTTTACAGAGATTATAAAACTTGAGCTAGTTTATTTGTTCCCTGTTTCTTGTTCCTTAAATGATCAATCTTATAGAATAAATTGAAAAATAGCTGTATTCTGATTCTTTCATAAAATAAATAGGAAAAGTCAAAACTACCCTTTGTATGGAATATGAAGTTGTTGTAAATCTTTCTGTCATATACTTCTTTATTTGATCCTTTAAATATCTTAATGTCTTTCTGTTATTACCTTTGTTATTGTTTGCAGGATGTTACCATGAAGATCATATCATTTTTTTTACAACAAGGACCTTGAGCTATTTGTGTTTTATCTGCTAATGGCGTTATCTTGAATGTTCCACTATGTCAACCCGGTTCAAGTGGCGGAACATTAACTTATGAGGTCTGTGTATCTCCTCACGTAGCAGGATGTTCTTTGATTTCTTTAGTCTGGTTAATTGTTAAATACTGTAGAGATGATCCAAAAGTTTTTCTTGCACATATTCTGGGTTGTGCTATACTAATAGAATTTAGCTGGCATATGATATCACAAGAAATGGTTGTGATCACAGTAACAAAATTATTTAGGTTGCTTAAGTTTGTAGCTACTTGAACTAAATCGTTGCCTCTCCACAAAATTGGTAACTGAACTTGAGGTTGTATCCAGTGTAACATAGATGGGCTCGGAAGTATGATTGAAGTGTGATAGCTTGGCAAATAGATAACATGTGATATTTTATGAAATAAACAATAGCTTAGCAGCACAAATTCATGTAAAAATCTTGTGGTAAAATTTGAAGATAGAAGAACTTTAATTTACCACATGTAAGTTTTCACTTTTGAACATACATTGTATTGTTTGTGCCTTTTATATGATCATGCAATGTTTGGCATTTCTTGATTTTTTTAAAAAATTTAAAACAATCGTGTAGTCGATGAGTCGAGTGAATTATTACAGAAATAATAATTCACTAAGTCAGAAAGAATTCTGACAAGTATGACTCACGACCAGCTCGATATTGGGCCTAGAGGGTCACACACATATGGTAGGCATTGCGATGAGTAAAGGTTCAGATATGAGATATCCGTCGGACCTCTTATCTTATTGGATATATAAATCAATATTTACGAGACTAAGACACTACACTTGTTTCTCTCCGCCTCCTCCTCTTCTTCCCTCATTATCCTCTTACAGTATTTTCCAAACAATATCTACTTTTCCACCATCGTCCTTCCCTCTCCTCCTCACCCCACCTTCCCCGACGCCTCCTCCTCCCTCGCCGCTCCTCTTTCCCCCCTCATTTCCAACCACCCACTCTTCCCCCTTCTCGTCCCCACACCTCTCTCGGGTTCACTGTGAAAAGCATTAGTGATAAACCTAATCTAATAATCACACCAAGATATCCATGGAATGAATGCAATATCTATATCAATTAAGGAGGTGAAGAACCAAGACGTATGACTCATAGGACCAAGTGAAACAATTAAAGATGGTCTGTCAAGCTTAGATATTGATTCGTAACTGACATTTGGTTCTGTATGAAATTTTTAACATGACAGAATCAGAAATCATTTGCCCTAAATATCAGCATCTGCTGCTAATTGTTGGCTAGTACAGTAGTGGTGCGAGTGTGTTAACATGACAGGATGGGATATCATTGTCCTAAATATGCTTAAAATTCTACTTATGCAATAGAGTTCATAATAAAAATGCTTTTTACCTTAATATATTTGGAAGTCATGCACTATGCTGCACATTCAACTTGGATATTCCATATTCATATCAATCTAACAGTTTATATCACACTGCATCTTCTAAGGAATCGCATTACTGCCAATACTTTGCATATTGAGTTAATTGGCCAAGATCGAGCCTGCTAACAAGAATAAGCCTCTCATTAATACTGGATAGGGTACAGAGAACATCTCAAGAATGATAACATTCCATGTTATATCTGATGCTACCTTGCAACCAGCTAATAATCTGACAATGACCATAAAAAACTGGTGCCTAATTCTAGAGCCAAATTCAGAGAAAAAAGGGAATTGCCAAAATCCTAAAAGCTTAATTAAATAAAAAAAAATTCCATCATTTTCTCACCTTAAGCGACTGACTGTGTAATCCGTAAGCGGATCAATCAGTGAACTCATTCTTCAATGAGCACCTGTACTGTATCCCTAGTGTCCCCACACGAGCAGCTATGAGACCAGCTGCATCCATTATATGGACGGGTATACAACACACCAGTTTGTCTGGTTATCACGATGTCTTTCTCGAGTAACCTATGACCGAGATTATTTAGGATCTGTGTTTAAAGGTGAATCGATCTCATTATTGTGATCTCATCACGATCCGATTCCCATTGTACAAATCCAAGGACATCATAATATATACATGCATATACGCAATAGTTAATATAAAGTGATATATGCCAAAATATAATAAGCAAAAAGATTTCGTATTAAGTCACATGTGCCATCACTCACGTGATTGGCTTACTGGGCACCTATAACTAGCAATCTCCCACTTGACCTAAAGTCAATCACCTATGTGTCTGATCCCCATCAGACCCCTGTGACGCTCAAAGACAATATGAGACAACGGCTTTATCAGTGGATCTGCAATGTTATCTTCGGGTGGAACTCTTTCCACTGCTACATCTCATCGGGTTACGATCTCTCTGATAAGGTGGAACCTCCTCAGAACATGCTTAGATTTCTGATGAGACCTGGGTTCCTTTGCTTGAGCAATCGGCCCGTTGTTGTTGCAATATAAGGAGATCGGCTCCTCGCTACCCGGCACGACTCCCAAATATGTGATGAACTTCTTCACCTAGACTCCCTCATTTGCTGCATTTGATGCAGCAATGTATTTCGCCTCTGTGGTCGAGTCAGTAGTAGTATCTTGCTTGGAACTCTTCCAGCACACTGCTCCTCCATTCAAAGTGTACACATACCCCAAATTCGACTTGCTATCGACATCAGACTGAAAACTTAAGTCTGTATAGTCTTCAACTTTGAGGCTACTACATCTATATATTAGTAAAAGATCCTTAGTCCTTCTCAAGTACTTAAGGATACACTTTACTGCTTTCTAGTGCTCCAAGCCTGGATCCGCCTGATACCTGCTCGTGACACTCAGAGCATGCGTTATATCAAGCCTAGTACATAGCATGGCATACATGATAGATCCTATCGCTGAGGCATAAGGTATCATATCTATGTTCGCCCTTTCTTCTGGAGTCTTTGGGGACATACTCCTAGAAAGCGATATCCCATGTCTCATCGGTATGAGACATCTCTTGGAATTTTCCATGCCAAACCTTTTGACAATGGTTTCTATATACCTGGACTAGGACAAGCCAAGCATCATCTTGGATCTGTCTCTATAGATTCGAATCCTCAAGATATAGGATGTTTCCCCTAAGTCCTTCATGGAGAAGTGTCTAGATAACCAAGCCTTTACCGTGGATAGCATTTCTACGTCATTCCCAATGATCAGGATGTCATCCACATATAACACCAAAAAGGTAAGCGCTCCCACTTATCTTCCTATACACACAAGGCTCATCTTCGTTCTTAACGAAGTCATAAGATCTGATTGCCTCATCAAATCTTATGTGCCAACTTCGGGAAGCTTGCTTTAGTCCATAAATGGATCTAAGCAACCTACACACCTTATCTAGGCAGTTCTTGGACACGAATCCCTCAGGTTGTATTATATACACCTCCTCCTCAAGGTTCCTATTAAGGAATGCAGTTTTCACATCAATTTTCCAGATCTCATAATCATAATGTGCTGCAATAGCCAATAGAATTCGGATAGATTTTAGCATTGCTACGGGTGAGAAGGTTTCGTCCCACTGAAATGAAAATAAGAATTATCCCCATACTGAGCCAAGTATGGGGATAATAAGAATTGCCCCTTTCAGCAACAATCCAGTTCCTCTTTTTTCGAGGTTCTGATTTTCTTCAAGCAGAAGTTTAAAATTTCTAAGATTTACTCTGCTTGATAAGCAAGTTTTATCGTAAATCACAGCAATATTATGGGCTAGCTCTTTTCTTGAAGGATTTGAGGTTTCTGCTAAGTTTAGATAATCAAGATGGGCGGTATGAGAATCTAAGTACCACTTTTGAATTGCCTCTTCCCAAAGTCTAGACATGTACTAAGCACGCATTGTTCTACTTACTTTCTTAACCTTGAGGGCTTGCGTCAAAGGTCTTACTTCGGTTCCCTGACCTGGCTGCCTTCCTCGGGCTCCTCACAGATTAAGAGGTAGTATTATCAAGCGTACTAAGTACAGATGTCAAGATAATTTGGTTACAAACAATTTTCAACACTTGCATACTTCGAGTGGTGGTGGTAGCTCAGTGTTGATTTCCCATACATGACTGCACTCTGCTTGATCTTGGGAAACTTGTACCCTGGCCCGGTAGCCTGTTTCTGGGCCTATCCACCATGTCCTGCTATCTTCTATTAGGGCGAAAATTTTATGAGTGAAGGAGTGTATACCGTGCTGTAGGTCCTCCGTGTCTTCTCCTTCGGATATAGAGTAGATGGCGTCGCTTTGGTTCTCCCCTTCCTGGACAGATAGAATTTCATATTCCTCGGGAATATCCAGTTGCTCAAATATTGCGACCCTTTTGATATTCTTTTTGTCATTGGGGCACTCTCTTGCAAAGTGTCCTTCTTCACCGCAGAGATAGCATTTGCACTTTTTATTCCTTATTAAGTGCTTCCTTTTCTCAATTCTTGCATGAGAGGAGTGGGGTTTGCCTTTGTAGGTGGTTGATCTTCTCACCCCATATTTTCTTTCAGGCTTATTGTAGTACCCCGGGATGGGGATTTCACTGCAGAAAGATAAGTCCTTTAATGCCCTTCTGAAAGCTGCGTCCTTGCATTCTGCCTCCAAATATCTGTAGGAAAAGAGGATCCTAGGAATTACTCCTATAGTGTTTCCTCTGTATTTTGCTTCAAACGCCTCTTTAATCCTCTTTCCGAGTTCTCCTGGCATCTTGGACCATAATTTTTCGGACAGTTCAGGTCCTAAGAACATTCTCCCTGTCTTGGCTGCCAATCTCATGTAGTCATTTAAAAACTGAATAATATGCTTAAGGTTAGTGCATGATAATCTTTCGAGATCCCGGTAAGCTTCTTCTTGTGCAGTGGTGGATCCCTGGAACGGATCTTCTAGAATAAAGATTGTTCTTAATTGTGAGAGGATATTTTGTGTACCTCCTGTTCCGTCTGCATTTGCCAAGAGTAGTTGATATTCTTCTGGGTACGCCATCCTCCACTGGATCCATGCCAATTTCTCCGCCTCTCCAAGCAGATTTTCAATAAATTCCATTTTTGCCAAGGGATCTGTGAATCCTTGCAGGGATACCAAATTTTTTGTTATGGATTCCCATCTCATAAAGACTTCATCAAACATACCCAGTTGGGTGGGGATAATAAGAATTGCCCCTTGCTGTTGAAAAGCTGAGGGGAGGTTCCAGGCCTCCGAAAAACTTTTGGCCTTGAACCTTGGTTGCCTCGAACTTCCTTCATACTCCGGTCGTTGACTGGTAGACTCTATATTTATTGCCGGGGGGTAATTTACTGGCCCCATAGTTGAGTCTGCGGGTGGCCGGTAATTTGAAATAGCGGATGACGAATATACCTGATGTGATAATTTTGCTAGCTGCGGGTACTCCATCACTAGCTCCTCTTCAAGTCCTGCCGCAATGAATTCTTTTTGAGGTTTTTGTGGATACGGCATTTCTACTTCTTCTGAAGTATGGATGTTTTGGAAGTAGGAATTCAGGTTTTCTTGTAATTCCTCCGCTTCATTTTCACTGTTATCTGATAGCTGGATGCTGACAGCTATCGTATGGCTTCGTATTTCCTCTTCGTCGCTGAACGTTTCATCGTCAGCGTTGTTGTACTGAATCCTGCTGGATGCTGATGCAGCTCTGTAATTTTCAAAGCTGATTGAGATTCTTCCGTCGATTTTGATTGAAGAACTTTAAAATTTGATTGCAACAAATAGAACAAACCCAAATATACTTGAAGAACTTTAAAATTTGAT
>LVTN01000042.1:722159-753602 GCA_001649415.1 Musa itinerans | reverse complement strand
TGGCAACCTGAAGTTGAGGGGTACAGGCTTTTCCTATATTTCTTGAATAAAGAAGAAACTTGATATTCCAAATGTGGATGTCTCGCTGCGCGACTTCTGAAACTCGCGCTGGAACTCGTCCAAGCGTTGGTTGACCCGGGACAACTGGATCTTGAGCGAGTCGTTCGCCGAGTCTGACGATGGGGGGTCAGGCTCGGCGCGGGGTGGTGGGACTCGGCAAGGTGCGGGTGTGTCCTGCTCGGGCGGGCTTCTCGGATCCGTTATATGGTCTCGGGCTTCTCCAGTCCCGGCTTACTCCCCGCTCGACCTTTGTGTTATCGGATCGATCGGGGGAGCCGCTAGCCGTACAATCTGGGGTATGAGTGGGACGAGCGTCTGCATCGTTCCTGCCATTGCTTGGACTTGCTTGGTCAGGCCAAGGAACGCCTCGGGCGACACGGCTGATGGTCCTGTAGTAGGTCCGGAGGGCGACAGCCCCGGGTCATTGAACAGGCGCCAGTAGCGGTCTGGCGTCGAGGTTGAGATTCCTTCGTCTCCGGGAGGAGGCTTATCCCCGAGTCGAATCAGGAGGCAACCGGTTGGCGGCTCTCCTTCTGGGAGAGCTCCTGCGGCACACTCCTGCGACATGGCCCTCCTTCTAGCGCCAAATGTGTTGGTGAACAAATGTACCGTAGCTGATGAGTCAGCACGATTTGGTCCACGGGTCGATGTCGGGAGTCTTCTGACGGCCGGGCTGGATGCTACGGTCGACCGGGTCCTCTCAGCGACGTGTTGACCGGTGTTTCATGATCCGGGTACTGGTTGATGGCTCGCCGTGGGGACGTCGGTCGGCGACTTCTGGGGTTGGGGCGTTCGCAGATCAGGGGTGACCTTCTTCCTGCAAAAATGGCCTTCGTCGGGTGATCCCCGACTGTGGCCTCTTCGACGAACAAGTCAGTGAAGGGTCCAATCGTTTTTTTTCTCCATCTTTTTCCTCTCTCCTTTCGACGGACGTCCACCAAGGGCTCTTATACCATTGTATGAGGGTCGGTCGTACGTGGATCGACGTGACGGGCGCGACAGACAGTGTCTCAGTACGAGCTGTGACCTGGCGTGTGGGTATGGTGCCGTCCTGGGTTTACTGGGATGAGGCGTGTTGGCCGATACCCTGGGGTACGGATTCTGACTTGGCGTGTGGGATGCCGTAACGTGTGACACCTTTGGTACGGATTCTGCCATGGCATGTGGCATCGACTGTGACATGTCTTGGGCCCGTAATGTGCCTTATCATTATGTAGACTTGTCTTTGTTATCCCTGTAACTATGGTTGGAGTTACATGGAGTACCAGTGCTAAGAAAGGTTAGGATTGCTTGGTGTCAAAATTCTCAAGTCAACAATTTAGTTGGTTCATCTGGTCATCCCATTTGAGACTAAATTAGGATGCACAGTCTCTCTACTCAAAGTTCAATGTCCTTGTTAAGGCTCAAACCGATGCATAGCATGAGATCGCCGTGGTAAGGACCTTATCATGGACTAATTAATTTGATGATAGTAGGATATCTAATCTTTTATATAACCATATTCATCTTCCTGTCGCCGATGTTGGAATAAAATGGTGTCACATTTCAATGTCATGTTTTGATATGATTCAAGTCGTATATCGAAAGGGCCACATCATGCATAAACACTTAATTCAAAATTCAAATTCCAAAATTAATCTTACCGAACTCGGTTAAAATACTGGTATAACAACTCAACCAAACAAGAGCCAATCATTCTGACCATCATTTCTGCCACTTGTTCAATGTTTCATCAAATTTGGAGGACCAATTTTTTGCAAGGTGAGGAATTATTATGCCTGAATTTTGATTGAAATTGACTAAGGGGCTTTTTGGAGTTTGAATCTTGTATGAAGGATTTATGCAAGGCGAGGAATTATTATGGCCGAATTTTACCTGAAATTGACTAAGGGCACTTTTGGAGTTTGGATCGTCTACGAAGGATTTATGCACCGTGTGACCCTCTCGTTAAACTGGAGCATGACAACATATGGACATTTGGCCTTTCTTGCATGTGTAAATATTTTAGATGATTGGCTAAGTTTTATCTGGAGCAAATTTTTCATCAACTATGAATAATAGGTGGCAAGAGAAGCTCAAAATTGTTTATTGTATCTTGAACTAGTGGATCATATTTTTTGAAAAATCAATCTTTATGACTGACTTGTCAATATTGGTAATAGCTTAATTTTGCATTATAGTAAAATTACTCCTGGATTTTGTATATGAACTTAGTTGCTGGACTTCTTTGGAAATATGGAATATTTCCATAATAAAATGTAATGTATAGTCTGGATCCAATGTTTCTGTCTGATATGTCTTTTTTAAAGTTTTGATTTCACATTTTTCCAAAACAGCCTCGAACGTGAGGTATTAAATGAGAAATCTTCAATTTCTTTTTCTGGCTTTGGCCATGTTTCTTCACTTGGAGCATGGAAATTTTTTGTGCGTTTAAAATATTAAATGAATTTTTCGAGCCTTTGCCATGTGCTTGTATTCAGTGAACAGAAGTGAATATGGACATACTTGGATCCACTTGCTTCCAATCTGCTTTTAGCTCTTGCCTGTTGTCCATGTTGGGCTAGCAATTTTTGTTTCTAGTGCTAAATCACTCGCTTACCAGTTTGTTGTTTCTGCTATATGGTTTTTCTTTTGGGTACAACAGCACAAGTTTGACATGTATGACCATAATGTGCATTTGTTTTTGAAACGACAATCTCTGAATAAGAGGTTGAGAATAATTGAGTTTGTTGCTGCATGGGATTTTTGTTTTCTTGGCTCAATCAGGTTGTGCTACTTTTAGTACAAGTCAGTCTTTTACTTTAAACTTCATAGCTGGTCCAATATCTTTTGAATTGTCATATGACTTTTGCTCCTACTTTGACAGCAACAAACAAAAAGAATATGCATCTTGAACATATGCCCGGATTAAGTGATTAGAAGCTCATTTTATAATAAGTCTTTGATGGTATTTTTTGTGTTCAATTCCTTTCATATTTGATCTTCCATGATAATAACTTATGACAGCTCTGGCATCATCCTGCTGCTACATTAAAGAAGAACTCCTTGTCATGTACCACCAACCACAGCACTGTGGATTGAGGATGGAAAGGTCTTGAACACCTTTTGATCACTTGGTTAAGTCGCAACAAGGAGATCGACTCCAGTGAACATTTTAATGAGAAGGTCCTGGTCAAGCAAGAAAAAGATGACCCTCAGATTCTTGGTGTGGACCGCTAAAACATATTGTAAGCATGAAACCAAGTGAGGAATTCATCTCATTGAAGTTGGCAGAATTGAATTCATGACAACTGCATTCATCTTCCTCTGGGAACCAGCTGTTCTTGACATTCAGAAACAGGACTGTGGCTGTATGAAATTTACGTGAGGAGCTCTGCACATATGATACCCATACTGCAAAACCAAATAAGATTTACATAGTCCGCAACCAGGACCTAATAATCTCCTACTGCAAGGCTGAGGATTGGATGTGCAGACGAGGGAGAAGGTATTTTTCTTATTTCTTCCAGTCAAACAATAAGATATTTATGCCTCATATCTGTCACAACTATGTAATGATCCTTTTATTGATTGCAATCTCCTCGGTGCATCTTTTTGCCTACCGACATGAGCAAGTCTCAGCCGAGAATTGCATAGCAAAGATGCACTCCAGATTGCCCTTGCCATATTCTACAATGAGAAACACTAGTTATTATACATTGTTCTGTAGCTGTAATAATCTCGTGACACTTAGGTTCTGCACCTGTTGTATGATGGAATGCTAATTGATCATAATTGAATGAATCTGACTACAAATTACAATTTTGCTGGATTAGATAAGAAGAGTGATGATATGTGAAGAGATTGTTTGAACATGACACAACAGAAAAGATGGCAATGATACACATCAGAATCCAATCCAGTACATCTGGATAGAATGTGCCTGAGGGAGACTAAGAATACAATCATCTACCTAATGGAAGAAACTTGATTGATGATTGCTATCCACATGGGAGGCTGAGGGGGATAGAGGTAGAGAATGATTACAAACTCTTCTGGCTACAAATCTAACACTGACTACAGACTAGTAAAAGAGAGACTTTTTGAAGAACTCTCCCATCTTAAACTTGTTCTTCTACCCATCGTTGCCACTGATATTGCTGTTGCTACTGTTGTTGTTGTCGTCATGGTTGCGGTGGTGATGGTGATGGTTGCTGCTGCCACCAGCGTCATCGAACTTCCTCTTTCTGCTATTTCCATGGTGGTGACTCCTGAGCTGCGAGAGTTCCATTTGGGTCTTCATCAAGAACTCCATCCTCTGCAACTCGAGCTCTCTGGTGAACTCCAGCCGCTGCTTCTCCATCTCCATCGCCTGCCGCAGCTTCGAGCTCTCCACCCTCTCGTACACCTCCCCAAACTTCAGTATCGCCTGCGCCAGCTCCCGGAGGTCTGCCGTCCTCTGTTCCTCTCCCTCCTCTTCCAGTGGCTCCTGGTGGAGCCTCTTGCCGTTGGCCGCCTTCGGCGGTGGCGGCGGGAACCCGTCGGAGGAGTCCGCAGACGAACCCGCCGACTTGGACGCCAAGGCCGGTGACGATCTCGGCTTCTTCTTCAAGGTGGGGTGGTTGGAACGGAGCCGCTGCGGGATCCGCTGGGGGTAGCGGAAGGGAACACCGGCGGGAATCGTGCTGCTGGGAGGCGGCGGGGCGGGCTTGTGGGTGGGTCCGAGGAGAAGGTCGAGGCGGTGGAAGAACGGCCAGGAGGGGGTAGCGCCGCCGGCAGAGGAGGAGATCTTGGACTTCTCGATCTTGTACTTCTTCTTAAGGGTGTCGATGCGGTTCTTGCACTGGACGTCGGTCTTGGGGGCCTTGGTGTAGCCGTCGCGGCTGGTGACGGCGTCAGCCACCTCCTGCCAGTGCTTCTGCTTGAGGTTGCCGCGGCTGAGCTCCAGGTACCGCTCCCCCCAAGCGTCGATCAGGGAGGAGGTGGCGCCGTCGCTCCAGCAGTCCTCGCGCCCTCCGCCGCTGGCTGGGCCGGGGGAAGCGCGCAGCTGCCGGATGGGGACGGCGTGGTGGGGCGCGGCGGCAACGGTGACAGGCTCATCGATGCGGCCGTTGGGTTGGTGGGTAGAGGCGCTAGGGGAGGAGGAAGGGGGCACCACGGAGACCGGGGGCGGCGACGGGGATTGGGACAGCGAGCGCGACGGGGACTGGGCGTCGTCGTCCTCCTCCATCACGCGAGGAGGAGATCTGCGCTCTGGCGGCAGCGGCGGCAAGGGACGGGGGAGAGAGGGCAAGTAGAAAGAAGAAAGAGGTGGGAGAAGGATTCTTCCGCCGACCGGCGTTACCTTTTGACGGGCGTTCGGAAGGTCTGGTACGATATAGAAATATATAACGTTTTTCTACAATATGTCTATTTCCTTTAAACTTAAAAGCGGGACAGAATATAACGGTGCCGGATTGACGGCGAGAGCGTCGGCGATGACCCGGGAACTCAACACCCACGTGAGAATCGAGGTCGTAGGGCTACGTGGCATGTTTCGGTTGGACGATCGGTGCAGTTAACCTTTGGTTAGTCGCTACTTTTTTCTTCGATAAAATCTACGTATTTTTGAATTATCGGTCTGTTCCCGGTTAATTTTAAACTCTTTTCCGAGCACATGATTTATTATTTCATCTTTTTTTTTTTCAAAGCCAATTATTCATTTATTTATTTTACTACTAAATCACTAATTTTCTTTTTTACTCACTAATCACAATAGAGAAAAAAGAGTCCATTTTTTTTCCGTATATATATATATATATATATAGTTTATATCTTTCATATATGACTTCTGTTAATTCTCATGCTAACTACAATTAATCATTAGTCATGCTTGTCACTAAATCTAAAAGCTATTGAAATTACACACACAAGTTTCTAAATTTGTAGAAATAAATAATATGTATAATATATATAATGTTCAGGTTAAAGTGTGGGGCAAACACGTAAATAGGTAACTCGTAAGGGATGAAGAGAGACATTTCACTCGACGGCCGAAAAGATAAGAGCTGGATTTGGGCTCAACGGCGGAGCCTTCTTAACTTTCGGCTCCATGGCCGCCGCCGCCGCCGCCGCCGCCACAGCTATGGCGGCTTCCCGAACCTCTCTCCTCCAACTCCTCCGCCCGAAGCTCCTCGGGCCTTCTCGAACCTTCTCCTCCTTCTCGTGCTGCCGCCGCACCTGCGCTCTTCCCTTTCTCCGCCGCAGCTCCTCTCAGCCCGCCCCCGAAACCCTCGAGGCGCCGATCCAGGGGTTGGACTCCTCCACCCGCGCCCCCAACGTCGTCGACATCCTCCAGGAACGGGGCCTCATCGAGTCCATCACCAGCGAGAACCTCAGGTCCGCGTGCTCCACTCCCGCAGCCAATCCCCTCAAAGTCTACTGTGGCTTCGATCCCACGGCCGAAAGCTTGCACCTCGGGAACCTGCTCGGGATCATCGTCCTGTCCTGGTTCCAGCGGTGCGGCCACCAGGCTGTTGCGCTGATCGGTGGCGCCACCGGCCGCGTCGGAGACCCGTCTGGTAAGAGCTTAGAGCGGCCGGAGCTAGACGTCGAAACGCTGGATAAGAATAGCGCCAGTATTAAGGATTTGATCTCTAAGATCCTGGGAAGAAGAGGAGGGAACGAGATTGCTATTGCAGGATCCGAGAACGAGACATTTTTGGACATTGGCGACGACAAGGGCGGGATCTTGCAGAAAGGTGCGTTCTTTGATTCGATCTCAGAAGACAATAGGAGCTCCGATGAGTCTTTCATGATTCTGAACAATTATGACTGGTGGAAAGACATCACGCTGTTAGAATTCCTCAGAGAAGTCGGAAGGTTCGCTAGGGTTGGCACGATGATGGCAAAGGAGAGTGTCAAGAAGAGGTTGGTGTCAGAAGAAGGAATGAGTTATACTGAATTCACTTATCAGCTATTGCAGGGTTATGACTTCTTGTATCTGTTCAAGAACATGGGTGTCAATGTTCAGATAGGTGGTAGTGATCAGTGGGGCAACATCACTGCCGGCACCGAACTGATACGAAAGATATTGCAGATCGAGGGTGCTTTTGGTTTGACATTTCCTCTCTTGCTCAAGAGTGATGGAACTAAATTCGGGAAATCTGAAGGTGGAGCTATATGGTTGTCAGCATCGATGTTGTCACCGTATAAGTTTTATCAGTATTTCTTTGCAGTTCCAGATGTTGATGTCATAAGGTTTCTAAAGATTCTTACGTTTTTTAGCATGGAGGAGATTCAGGAGCTGGAGGAGGAAATGAAGAAGCCTGGTTATGTTCCGAACACAGTTCAGAGGAGGCTCGCAGAAGAGGTGACCCGCTTTGTGCATGGGGAGGATGGACTTGCTGAAGCTTTGAAGGCAACTGAAGCTTTAAGGCCCGGCGCTGAGACACGGTTGGATGCGGAGACAATTGAAGGAATATCAGAGGATGTTCCATCATGTTCTTTGGCATATGATCAGGTGTTAAATTCCTCTTTGATTGATCTTTCGGTCTCTACTGGTTTGCTCAGTACCAAGTCCACTGTACGACGACTAATGAAGCAAGGGGGTCTCTATTTAAATAACAAAAGGGTCGATACCGAGGAAAAGAGGGTCGAAGAAGCTGATATAATTGATGGTAAAATTCTTTTGTTATCTGCTGGTAAGAAGAATAAGATGGTTGTGAGGATATCTTGACTTCTTGCCTCGAGTTCTTGTCAGAATATCAATTTACTGGCTATTTAGTTGAAAGAAATTCAAGTTTTCAGCTTGAGAGCTGTATATGTTCGGTTCATGTTTTTATTTGCTGGAGTCCATGGTTTTGCAATTAGACCTTCTTGATTGCACTGCATACTTAGAGATTACAGCCACTTCCCTTTTAATTGTCATATCATTTCCTCTACTCTTGCCATTGATGATATTGATTCCTTTGTCTCATTTAGTAGAAATAGTTACTTGTGTGATGCAGAAATTGTTACATCATGTATCAAGAAGCTATTTTGTATCATTATATTCACATGACAACTAGACTTTACAAAATTTTTGTACAGATTTTGTGCCAACGTTCAAATTTTAAATCAGAGTGCTTAGTTTGCAATTTAAGTAGCTTCATTTGGCGCACCTTGTGATCACTATTAATGTTGGAGATAATATAGGTAGAACTATGAATTCCATCTGTGGCATTTGTTGCATTTCTTGGTTCTGGATTCCTATCGACACCAAATTCTTGGATCTTCCTATAACTTGTTTTACCAGCATGGTATCAATTAAGATTGCCAAGGTCCCCAATTGCAGTTAATATGAGGATGAAGCTTGTTAGCATACATGTTACATACGTATCACATCTTGCTATCGTTTAGAGTTCTAATGCTGTATCTGCGACTACATTATTCTCTATATCTAGAATTATCTAGCTTTATTATTCAAATGACATGAAAAGAACTGATTTCAAAAGTTGCCTGTTTTTCTTTTCTTTACGTCGATTACTTATTAATGGCGCTTAATTTTCTGGATGTTCTTTTGTTGTACACAGCTTTATTTTGATTGGCTAGACTTTCACATGTTAGGGACTTTATACAACAAAACAAGCTATAAAATCCCAACAATTATGAACTGCAAGTTTTTGTTGAGAACAGTTACTGATCGAGTGCCATCAATCCAATATACCGTTTCTGTTTAGATTGTCTTAAATCTTGTTCTACCTCTTCTCGCATCGCTAATCTATGCATATCACACATTCATCTTCATACTATCCTTAAGTTGTTGTTGTGAACAAAGTATGATATTTAGTCCAGTTGGAAGCTAGTAGTTGGAAACACAAAAAGCACAAGGTCCCATAGGAATTTGCTTCTCTTCTCTTAAGTTGTTACTCTGTGAATCATACTATGATCTATCTTAACTTTGGTGACGAGAAAGCTAATCTTGTGATGAGACATTTATATGACTGAAGGGTAGATGACTCAGTTTATTCTTTCTAATTTAAATGACTGCAAGATTCATATGAAATTTCAGTATGATGTCTCCTTAATTTTGCTTTGTTTATTTACTATAGATGTTAGCTCTCATCTTTAATCTGCTAAAGGCTGCCATTTTCCTCTTGATAAATTACCTCAAATTTGTTATTTTTCTCTTGAATTTTAGTTGATGTTATAGTACTATAGCTCTTCTACAAGTATTGAAAAGCAACAAAAAAAAAAATTGTACTCATGAAAATACCTTTTGGCATAGAATTACTTTCATAAATAAGGCTAAAAACAGATCTATTGGTTCTAATTCAAAATGAAGACAAGCTGAAGAAGTGTGCATTTGATTGTAATTGTCTAGAAGTTGATCATGGATTTAAGTATTTTGGTAAGTGGTTTAGGTTATAAATGTAATGAGTGAGTCATCTCATTAAGTTGCATCCTAATAAATTATATAGGTATAGATTAATATGGTGAGAGATCCAAATAGAAGAAAAAAAATTCTATGGATGAGTTTGTTTCCATGTGTTGCATCTGATATAAATTGGTAACTTAGGCTTAAGTGCTTTTAGTTAATAATTTTAGACTGTTAAAATTGTGGATTAACTATTCCTTAAAATCAAATCATGACAATTCTTCACAGCATGTGTTTGTGTGTATATTCATGTATAATTTATTTACCAACATTATAAACAACTGCAAGTCTACATGTACAAGGCAGAGAATAACAAACCCATACATTTGGTTGATATCCTGCTGCAAAACAATTCAACCTCTCTATGCCTCACCTACAACAAAGGACAGAGAAGAAATGCCTCAAAGAAATGAGTAGCCAATGCTTCTTTTCTTCGGTAACACCGATCGTTTCACCAGCCTTCCCCGCCCATCATAAATGTCAAGGTTCGCACATGGTGTCGGGAAAATAGTGCCAATGATGCGACCTTGGACGAACGAGCACCGGAAGATGTTCTTCTTCTTCCTGTAGCTCAAGCCGACCGACATGTCGCGAAAGCTAACATCCCTCACGGGGATCTCCTGGCTGCCGTTGAGTCGAACCGGGATGTCGACATTCTGTCCATGGATCCCGTTGAAGTGTATGCTTTCCAGAGTAGGAATAGCCTTTGGATCGAAGAATTCATCGGCATGCTCATTGTAGTCTATCTTTATTACGATGCCGATACTAACGTGGTTTAGGGTTACATTCCGATAGGAAATATTGCGAACATAGCCTCCTCGGCCGACAGCCGTCTTTATTCTTAGACCTCTCTTTGATTCCCACACATGAAGGTTTTCCACTGTCACATTTGAAACTCCACCAGACATCTCACTGCCTATTGATACTCCTGCACTGCACAGCAACAAGATTGTTCTTGATCACATTGTGAATCCTTTCAAAAACCTCAAGCAACTAAGAGAGTGTATATTTAGCTTAGATGTAAGCAAAATGAAGCACAGAGTTGCAACTTAAAAAGTAGGCAATGTTTTGTGGTCATTAATTACTAATCACAGTTATGATAATGTACCCATCAACTATGTCATAGCTGCAAATGGTGGGTGGTGTTCTCTCTTATGCAAAATTGAAAAGGCTGTATCAGCTGACTCAGTTTAACCATGTCAGCAGTCAGGAAGATTCTTTTGAAGTGTTTCGACTTTGCAAGAAAGACTGAATACCTAATCTTGTACTTGTTATAGGAAAAAAAATTGTTTTGGACTATACAAAACATAAAAAGCATTCATTTATCTCAATCATCTGATATAATCCTGCAGGAACCAAGATTCAAAAAACACATTTTAACTGCTGTCAGACTTGTAGAATATGATGATAATAGAACTTCTTTTGCTGTTCCAATAATTCATCCTTCAGAAGATGTCATAAAGAACATATTGCTTGAAAGATACAGATTATTATCATATCTGTTACACCTAATAATTTGTGGATTCTAAGTAACACCAAGGAGGTTGAGACATCAAACAGTTGGGCACCAGACTAGAAGGCATGCAACACGCAATCATATGTTAGGTATCAACCAGTTAATAATGATAAATGCAGAACAATGCACATAATAATGTCAAAGGATGTGCAGATGATCTTTACCTAACCACCGAGCGAACGGTGACATTACGGATTAAAATGTTAGTAGATGGGCGCTTATATGCAATGCCGTACTGATCCCAGCCACTCTTAATGGCTATTCCATCATCACCTGTGCAAATGTAGCAATTTTCTATCACCACATCCTCACAAGAATCTGTGTACACATGAAGCATCTGTCAGAAATTGAAGCAATGCTGCCATCTAACTACACGAGATGAAAGCTGAGTTCATGCAACATGTACTGAACTGTAAATGTGCAGAAGCTTATTTCTGTTCTAGGTGTGCAACACCAAGTGATACATGAAATAGGCATCAAAACAAGATTGGATGCACATCATCTACTAATCAGTGCATGCAATTGCTTGTTTCATTATTACCGGAACAAAATGATGGTAACACACATGGAAACATGCTCACCTGGATCTATTCCATCTGTGTTTGGAGCCCCAGAAACAGGAGCCAGGATGGTAAGGTTTGAGATGGTGACATTCTTGCAGTCATATGGATGCAACGTCCAGAAAGGAGAGTCTCTGAGGGTTATGTTAGAAATGACTATATCCCTGGACCACATGAGCTGCAGAAGAGGTCCTCTGGTGTGGTTGAGAAGTTTCTTCTGATACTTTGTCCACCATGTTTGACCTTGTCCATTTATTGTACCATTATGTCCTGCTTAGCACAGACAACAGGCCTTTAAACAAGGAAATCACTTCCTCATCCAATATATTGCATGATCACATCAAAAATTCAGTATCTCCAGTGTAATTTAATAAAACAAATATTATTGAAAAACAAACAACCTTCAAGAACCTTTATTTGTTGCAAAGGATTCTACTTGATGAGTTTTCAGCATTTCATTTATGGTCTACATACTTGAGCATAGCTTCAAAACATGATCGAGCTATTATGTGTGAATCAGGCTTCTTACCAGACCGAAGGAATCAAAATCTTTCATCGGAAAAGTTTCTAAACACCTCTAATCCAATGAAATTGTGCAATGATCCTCATCTATATGCCCCTTGCAAATTTCTCAAATTCAAGTATGATTACATCAGCCAAATAATTAAGCAGCTACCAATTATTATAGTTAAACTCGAGATATATATTTAAGGTGGGAAATCAATTCATGGTTTCCCTAATATAATTTTATGTAGATATCAGATACAAAAAATTCACAGGGGCATATCCTATATAATTTCTGAGATGTGATGTTAAAGCAGGGGATTCCCTAATAACTTGCACAAAAATGTATGTCAGAATGTGTCAAAGATGGCTTTTTATCGGTTCTGTGCAAGTTATTTTCCTCATAAGAATGATACAACATTATTCAGTACTTGTGGCCATTGCCATATTTCCTGACAAGAATTCTCCTTCCTTCTTACTCTAAATATAAAACAGGAAATCAGAAGTAAAGAAAGTTTAATCAACAAGAGAACAATAAATACACTAACCTGTTATAACCACATCCTTCAGATTTTGGCCATGAATCAGACTCCCAAATCTAGGCCCTTTATGCTCCCTTCCATACCCATATGATGGCAGTGGAGGCAATAGTGGCCAGTATCTCTCATCCTGATGAAGTACATAATTTAATTATTTGAACAAATTAGACGATCACAACTTCTTATATTCATATGGTACAGAGTAAAGTAAATTCTATCAATGCAAAATAGTGCACATCTCAAGTTCATTTAGATTTTGAAGTATTAAGAACATGTAGGTAACCCTTGCTTGACTGCCACAAGAAGAATGCACTTACTGTTCTATGCTTGATCATACAGTTGATTACCTATAATAACCAACAGAAAATTTCACTCTCACAATGAGGACAAGCAGTCTTCCTACCAACAACACTGACAATTAAAAACCTAGCAGGTAAAGAGTGCACCTTTGGAAAACAGAGTTCTTTGTGAACAACAAAAAGTTGTTGACCAATATCCCAAACTTCTTAGTCATCACTCATTTTGCATCAAAATCAATTCAGGGGTCTAATGAGAACTAAGAAGATACGATGTCTCAACATCCCTTTCATCTACCTACCAACTATTCTTTCCATTTCATCACAATTGAGACATAAGAGCATCATCTAGAGGAGTCAATTCTGTGAAGGGCATCACTACCAAAAGGATAAAAAGATGCTGTTTTTGCCTTGCTATTCCCTAAGATTTTTCATCACCGGTAACTAGTAAGCATACTAATGATCATGAAACATCACAATCTGCAAAGGAACTCATAGAAGGAAAGAACTCAGAAAGATCCAAGTTTGAAGCTTAATCTCACCTCCACGCCAAGAATAACAGCACCCTCCGCAAGGAAAAGCGTCATGTGGCTCGTGAGATTGAACGGCGCCGTGAGCCACAACCCGGCCGGGACATCGAGCTGCCCGCCTCCCCTCTCCCCAAGCTTCGCGATCTCCGCAACCGCGCTCTCGAACGCGTCGGTGTTCAGGGTCTCCCCATCCCCAACCGCGCCGAAATCGGTCAGATTGAACGCCACCGGCCGAAACATGGGACCGGTCCTGACCCGCGGCAGCTGCAACGAGAACCCGACCTCATCCACATAGCTCGTCCGCCACCAGAACACTGACGCAAACACCAAGGTCCACAACACCAAAAATAACGCCTTGGGCGATGAGAAGAAGGCCACCACCCGTCGTCGGCACTGACAAGCTTGCACCTTCCCGCCGGCAGAGGAGTGCTTCTCCAACATTCCGACGGCAATCCCCCGGTTTTTCTCCACTGAAAGAGCAGAAATCAGGATCAATCGGTAGGTCTTTGCGAGGAGAATCGAATCGTGATGGAGATGCAAGACGTAATCGTCGAATCGGGAAGCGGATTAGGGTTCCCGACATTGGCGACGAGCTGGGGGTTTAAAATGAGCGGGAGAGGGGGTGAGGGAGAAGAATAGTAGTCGACGTCCATTTGCTTGTCAAGGAAACGTCCGGATTAGGGTTCCCGACATTGGCGACGAGCTTGGGGTTTAAAATGAGCGGGAGTGGGGTGAGGGAGAAGAATAGTGGTCGACGTCCACTTGCTTGTCAAGAAAACGTTCTGCTTCGTGGCCTTATGATGGCCTTACGATCTTAATCGAACGGCTGTTAACCCACCATGACCTATTCATATTTTATGGAATGAGACGTGAAGATATTGTAGCCTTGCATTATTAATTTGACCCTTTCTTTTGTGTGTGTGTGTGTGTGAGAGAGAGAGAGAGAGAGAGAGAGAAAATTCCAATAAATGTTAGGTGTGATATGATGGAATAAAATCACAGTTAGCAAACATTTATTTATTATTATAGGATTTATGAGTTAATTATTAGTCATGGATGTGCAATGGCAGGTGATCAAATGCACTTCTGTTGTGTTGACTTTGGACTTGATGAAGAAGGCATTGGATCAGCTGGAACATGACATTGTGGTAGACATGAAATGGATGGCTGTTAATATTTTTCTCCACATTTGACCTGCACAACTCCTTTTGTGGGTTAGGTATGGAAGAATTATTTTTTGATTCACTTTTTTATTATTATGTTTTTTTAAATGTGAGAATGAGTTTTTAATGTAATTTTCTTTTCTAAGAAAAAGAAAACAATAAGGCTCAAATAAGAAACACAAAGAAACAAATTGTATATAAACATAAAAAATAGGAGGAATATTGATGCTTATTTGTAAGTGTGATAACAAGTATGTTGTTTTCTATAAGCTAAAATCCACTTTGCATGGCATGAGAATAAGATAATGTGATAAATTTCTTTTTTAAAAATTATGAAACTTACTATAAAGATTTACTGTCTTCATTTGGACAAAAAGATAATGCTATTTCACTATCAGGATTCATATTTTGAGAATTTTCAGTCGTGTCTTAATTGATAGGTGTGTAGAGGATGAAAAGATTAATGTTTAATATGACATGAACCTAACAATAATTGATTAATTAAAAATATAAAGATAATAATAATAATAATTGATTTAAGATATAATGACATGGACCTTATAAAATTTATTGATTATAATAAATTGTCAAATTATATATTTAACATGCTTAAAATAATCTGATCTACGATATAATGATATGATATTCATGAATCTCATTAATTATCATTTTGCTTATAATGGTTCAGAATTTAAACTAATCAAAATAACATTATCATCTTTTTTTGTTGAAAACATAACACTATTTAATATTTAAAATTTTCAATAAAAATAACTAAAATATAAATCATAATTTTCAATAAAAAAATCATACAATTCCCTCCATTTTGACAAACAAAGAGTCCTTAAATAGGAGAAGAAAAAGGGATCTCCTAAAGAAAATAAATATTTTTAATTTTCGAAATTATTCATTATTTATTAATTAATCTCTTAACCTGACATGTCCACACAAAAAAACATAAGCGGATTAATCTCTTGCTAAGAAGGTTAATTATTTCTTTAATTTAGGTTACATACATAGAAAAAAGAATTAATCCAAATAAGATAACAATCCTGATTATAATTTTTTTGTTTTAATTCCATTTACATAGTTTTATCCCCATAATATAATAGAGCAAGCATGCATGCAACATGAGGTTTACCTCTAAGGAATATGTCAAATAATACTTCCAAAAAATGTTTGGTTAAAATAGTCATATTATTTTATACTATCAGCCTATTATTCAAGGGGGAAAAAAAAAACAATGTACATAACTTTATCCTTGTGATTAAAAATTGATTGAAATTAGAATTCAAATCCTACTCAACCAGTTGATATGAGCAAAAAATATGATAGTGAGGCTCATATGTTCTCTTTTCCAATACTTATATGTTTCCTTTTTATTTACATGTAAATCATCATGGAATGAACTAAAGATGAATATAGGTTAATGACTCAGTAACATTTGATGACATGTGAAAAGAACATGACAATAAATATTTGTTTCAATTTATCAACTAATAGGTGAAATTCCCACAATGCTATGTTCAGTCACATCAATATTCTATAAATTCTGTGTTTATCAACCAAAAAAAAAATTTGATAAAACTTGCAAGCTCATAGTTGTAAAAATGATACTCAAGTGTTTCATGTTGGAAGACCATGAGAAGTATCTTAGCACTCATGATCTTTAAATCGGCAAGACCATAGGGTAGTAGAAAGATTTGCAAGTTGTTTCTCACCTCCTTAGCCAGAGGTTTAACATAGAGCTCAGCAATGCTAAGACTTGCTTCCAATCTCTGAGAGAAAGGGTGGCCTAGTGTGTTTCAATGCAATGGTACTGAAATGAGAAAGATGGTAAGAGAAGAAAGGTGAGAACACCAGAAGGATATCTCAGCTGAGCACCTCCCTCGGCTTTCATGGCATCTGATGTCACTGCAATGTTTAGGAGTGGTCTTTCCCTTTTTCTTTCACAAGCTTGCTGATGAATGAAGAATGAGAGGATCTACGACAGGAAGAAAGATTAACGAGGAATAATGGATCGCAAGGAATAAGGTAAGAAAAGGGAAGATATGCAAGGTTGCACGAGGAAGAAGAACCCCTTTTGTCACGTATGAACAAAGAGGGAATGCAGCACACTCATGTACGAACGTCTTTGTTCACACATGGAGAAGGAGAAACGTTCCGTCTTTTCTTAGGTCCCGCCTCGAGCGTGCTGCATGAGGAGGAAGAAGAAGAAGAAGAAGAAGAAGGCTTGGGTAAGTTTATGCCAGCATAATGAATATCTTCTGTTCAAACAAGAACTTAGGTCTTAATATTTTGATTGAAAACGAACGATAAGAGATCACAGGGCTGCACTAATGCTTCTCATAAATATCGACAGTCTGCAACAAAAAGGAGAATATGAGTATCGACAAGAAGACCTCAAAGTAGCTTCGGAATCAAGAACGCGGGTGGCAATTTCTTCTTTCAGCTTCAGCTTGCATTTCCATAGCTTTCTTGACTTGGTTGGTATGGTGGAGGAGATACATGGACGTCGCTATTTGAAGGTTGCTATCTGTTCTTTTTATTATTATTTCTTGATCAATGGTCAAAGCAATCCTGATTGAAATTGCATAATATTGACCCACGGGGTTGGCGATACTCTCGATGATCCGGCTAGCATAAACGACAATAACTTAGCATGTTCTAGGAACAATCAATCACCCTCGACGAGGACAAAGTTTCCCTTATTCTCATGTTATAAAATGTTATATCTATGATATCATTATCTTTATAATGATAATGATAATGCTTTATGACGCAGCTCCAAAACAGCTTTTAAATTGCCATAGGCAAAGTTGCTGCCGGAAACTGACAATGACATCCTCACGCCACAATTAAAGGAAATATTGGTGACACCTATCGTCAACAAAAATGAGGACTTCAGTTTTATTTGAATCAAAAAAGTCATTTCACCTGAGTGTCATGTCCCAGTCACGAGACACAAGGCTTACTTATCTACTGCTAGTAAGTGTATAAGGAGGGAGGTATCATCAGAAGCTTCTTAATGATGTGGATGATCGCGCTTTGAGTCTGTTCATAAACAAAGCAAGCATGCAATATGGAGTAAGAAAACAAGAATCTGGTCACTCTGAAAGTGAAAGCAACGGGAAAGAAAGGTGAAAATGAACGAACCAGAAACTAGCCGAAGTTTATTCCTTGTGCTAAGGGCAGTTCACTGCCATAGTTGATTGTGCTGCAAAATAATTTGCAAAGACATCGTTAGTTCAATGTAAGAAGGAGCAAACAGATGTTACAAGCTACGGAAAAGCATTTGTATTCGTCCTAACAGATTATCCTACAGACTTTATCCTAATGGTGTGGTGAGATCCATCAACCGACGGAAGCAAAGTGAACAAAGAATGTGCGGAATAGGATCCTTGCAAGATATATTTCATGCCCTTTTGAGTTTGCGGAAGTTTTGAAGAATTTATTGGACAACTTTCATGCAACTGCGTACTTGTTCCTACATCAAAAATTTATCATGCCAAATATAGGGTTTCAGATACTTCAACTTCCAGATTGTTAGTTATAGCCATGAATCTTGCAATTTTGGTGATAAACTAGGTACTTGCATATATGGAATTAAAATACTATTTCATGGCAGGCTAAAAGAAGCAACTCAATATATCTATCTACAAGTCATGCTGATCAAGCACAACCATTAACAAGATTATATGAAAAAAACATTTAAGTCTGGAATCAAATCTCATTTTAACCAATTTACCAGGTTGCACGTCGCATATACTGCTTCCATGAATCACTTCCTGCTTCTCGCCCCCCACCAGTAGCCTTTTCACCACCAAAAGCTCCACCGATTTCAGCACCATTAGTTGGTATGTTTACATTTACGATACCACAGTCACTGCCATGAGGCCTGCATCATTTTCAAGCATAAAAACACATGAAAAACAGAATTATTGACTAAATTGCCAAAGCAGCATCAATCCAAAGAAACACTAGTGACCTGAAAGAAGATAGATCCAAAATATTTATCAAGGAAGTCACATTTTCGATGTAACAACAAGATGTCATAATATCCCAGTTATTTGATGTTGGCTACATGGGTCACTCGACATATTTTTTCAACATAACAGGAAAATGTCCAAGTATTTTTTCAACATAACAGGGTCAGAGTCAAACACCTTTAGCTTCAAAAATAACACTCATCGACCCAAAGAAACAGCAGAAGTTCTGTTCTAGAAATTTATATAATTTAAAATTTTTCCCATCTCCAGTGAAATTTATGATATATCTGCAAATTATGCTTAGATTTGTTCTTCTATCCAAATAAACATTTGCCACCCCATCCTCATATTTGTTGTATCATGAGCTATCCAATCTCCGTTTAGATGATCAAAAAATCTGAAATAAATGAAGGGGGCTAGGGGAAGGAACAGTAGCAAAAAGAAGGGAGATGCCTAGATGAAAAAAATATTAGTTAGCTACTAACAAGAACGACCATTGAATAATAGTTTATCAAACTATTAGATTAGACAAAGAAAGAAAGAAAAGAAACAAAAAGACAATGCTAGGGATCATATGTATGGTGTCAAGTGAATTAAAAATATTGAAAGACCTATTCCAAGCATATACACACAAGCATGAGTTAAAACAAGTAGATACCAAAAACATCACAAGCCAGAAAATAATACTATCCTATATATTAGACAGTAAATCCGCATAATCAATGGCCACTAGTAACAGAAACATTTAAAACAGAAACACTGTCCAACGGCCACTTTTGCATTGTTACGACAAAAGAGGTTGCCAAGGACCTCAAGTAAATTGATACTGGAACTTACCCAATCCACTTGAAGATAACTTCAGGTCTTCGTGTGAATATAGAACTGCTCAGTCCTTGAGGAACCGAGTTGTTTATTTCAATTGCCTCGTTTAGAGTCTGTATGGTAGCAACAGGTGCATGAAGTCAGAGTTGGTTAGCAAGACAATCTTGTTAAGAATTAAATGACAGAGAGAGATCTTGCAACCTAAACCAAATTCCATGATGAATTTAACTTCCTACCTGGAATTTCATTACATACAGGACAGGACCAAACAACTCTTCTTTAACTACTGGTGCATTTGATGAAATTTCAACAATTGCAGGTTGAACAAAGTTTCCCCCAGATTCAACAACAGACCCTCCAAAGAGAAATTTCCCACCCTGCACAAATTTCACATACCTGTTAAGCAACAAATATAGCCATAGAGAAGAAAAGTTCTATGGACAACCAGTGATTTTCCACTTACAAGAAATATTAACAATGTTACTAATTAGATCTTGTTTATCATGGTAAAACTATGACAGGAATAACTTTTCTCGATAGTCATAACCTTTTTCTGAAATTATTACTACTATTCCACTCATGATGCAAATCCCTTTGCTGATTGAAGTTTGAGAGGGTTAGTCTTCTGACTGACCAGATTAGAGGCTGCTAAGTTCGAAGGAGCAACTTTAGTTGGCATCATCCCAAGATAACAGAATGGTTTGTGATGTTGTCAAAAGATGACAGCAGTTCTATATTTGTTGTGACAATGGAAATAGGTCAAAGGGATAAAGTAGTCTGGCAGAAAAGAGAAGGAAAAGAAAATTAAACAGATGAAGAGGAAAAGAGAAGAGCCAGTGGCCTTTTCTTTTTCATTGAATCCTGAGAAAAAAAATTTGAGGTTCTCAAATCCATTTCCTCTTCTAAGAAAAAATGTATACAGAAACAATATTATCCAAATTCTGCAATATCTGATATATATCCAGATTTTTCCCACATTTATTATTAGATGTATTTTAACCCTAGTTGGGATTCTAACCCTAGATGGCCCCAAATTACTGAACTGATATTTATGTCAGTTCAACACATTAAAAATAGAAAGTTTCATGCTGACGTATTTCTGCTTCAAGCCAGAAAATGACTAGGATCTCATAAGCAGAAGAATATATGTCTAAAGCCTGTTCACAAGCGTTTGCAAATCCCAAGAGCTGAACTACAATTCGAGTGACATAATGATCAGACAAGGAACACATGACTAACAGAATTATAAATCATAATTATCAGGCTGGTCGTGAGGACAAGTCAATGGACTTTTGACGTCAAGTCACTGATGAGGTTGCCTGAGTCTTTTGTTCTCAATAAAATCAACCAATATTCTCTGATGTTAAAAGCTCATCATTCAGCATAACAATGACAGCTAAAAAAGGAAACAGGTACAAATCCTAAATCGAAAGTAATTAAGAACACAACCTGATACTGTTTCCCCAGTTTTTTGTCAGTCAAGAGATCTCCTTTCAAAATATGGTGTCAGCATTTCCTGAAAGCCTTGGCAATGAGAAAATTGCAGGTAGAATCATTTAAGGTTGTACCATGATATTATAAACTATCATGGATAGGCTAGGTTGCTCTTTATCAGAATAACAGCAAAATTTTATGTATTTTTAAATGATGACTAATTGACTCAATAGCTCAGTTACAATTACTGAAATGCTATTACAAAACCCTTCATTCTAAAATTTTGCTTCTGTTTCTTGTCACAATTCGGTAAATCATGAACAAATTTCTGTTAGCAATATGTTTGAACACTGCTAGACCACAAATAGAAATGTCCTTAGCAACTGGGAAACCTAGCGACTCAAATGGCACAGAAAATGCCACAGGCACCATTCTTCAGATGTTATACACTTAGGACACTGATGAAATACACCAACAAAAGAGCTTGATGATGAGTGATCAGAAGAAAACATATCCTTAGATAAAAGAGAACTAACCTGTTCTTTGATGGCTTGGATACCTTTCACAAAGTTTTCCTTTGAGGTAGGAGTGTGTAATGGCCCCAGTAAGGTTCCTTTCTCCAACGGATCCCCAATTTTGACTTGCTTATATACTTCAACCAGTCGATCAAGTACAGTGTGATATATACTTTCATGGACAAGCTACACAAAAGACCCATTCAAATTAGATTCAATTTAGAACGACTCGAATAAAATCAACTGAAAAGCCAAAAATACTACAAAGAGAAGCTGAATTTTGTTTACCAGCCTACGACATGTGGTGCACCGTTGTCCAGCTGTACCAACAGCAGCAAACAGAACAGAACGTACAGCTAGCTGAATGTCGGCATCATCCATGACAATTATAGCATTATTTCCACTAAGTTCAAGCAGGCATTTACCAAATCTTCTATTGACATTCTGTTGAACCATCAGCCCAACCTGCATTTGAAGATGCGGTAATATTCCAAAGTACAAACCACATAATAAAAAGAATTGCCCTGCTCAACCAAATGTATAAGACTGAACATAATAACACAAAGAAAATTAACATAAATAAAGAAGAAGATGATGGCTGAGAACAGAAATGTAAATGGAACATATGTTAATTTGAGCAAAATTATTACAACATAGTGATAAATAAAGTGATGCCCTCTGTTAGTACATGCATTGACCATCCTCAAGGCAAATATGACTTTTATTCACTATTAAGCATAGAAGGGAAATATAGATACCACATAAACCAGAACTGCTAACTTAAGAGAACGAAAAGTACAAAAAAATTAAGAAGAAAAGGCCTATTGACAAAGAATGTGATCATAGTTAACAAGTTTTAGAGTGAAGGATATCATTTCAGGGAGAAACACCTACTGTGGCAAATTTGAGGGGCATGATAGATTGAGGTGTAAGTATTAACCTTATCCTAATCCATTTAATTCACTAAACCAAAAATTAATTTTAAACCCACAATGAGAGATTAAATATACATAAAATTCTAAATAAATATTCTCTGCCATAATGTTGTCAGTTAAAGAAATATCATCACAATATCAGCACACAGTACCTTGGAGCTTCCAGTGAATGAGACTAGAGGTATCCGTGTGTCACAAGCTATTGCTTCACCAATTTCAGCGCCTCCACAAAATGACGTGAAAATTGCACCTGGTAAATTGTTCTTCTCTAGAACTCCGGCAACTATCTCAGTCATTGCAACAGTGACCAACGGGGTTGTTGGAGCACCTTTCCTGAGATACAACCAATAAACTATTTTATAGCATAATTGAAATTTTGAAATAGACTTAAGAGTTTTATCTAAGTAGTGGTAATTTTAGCTCTTTCATAGTTGATTTCAAATTAAACAGAAGCTAATGCGTCAAATCTTAGCATACAGAATCTTCCAAGAGAAACAAAATTGCAATAACCATTAGCACAGTACCAACCAGAAATATGGTTGCTCCAAAGGGTTAATGTTGTTGTTTGGTTGATTTTCAAATCAGCATCAAATTTGCAATCCACTCAAATGGGAATTGGAATTGTAAAATCCCTTAACATGTTTGGTTCAGTTATGGAATGAAAGTCAGCATCAAAACTAACACTGAATATGTAGTTATATGTCATAAAAATGCTATAGATATTGTTAATATAATTTATATTGTTATTGTAATTTTTATATTTCATTTTATTTTTACTAATTTTATACTACTTAATAAGGTCTGTCATACCGAAGCGTACCGCCCGGTACGGGCGGTATGTACCGGTCCAATAGATTACCGGTATGTGGACCGCCCGTTACCGGGCGGTACGTACCCGTTTCGACTGTGGCACTGTAGCAATGCACTGTAGTGCTGCTACAGTACTCGGTACACCCGTATCATACCGTACCGAGCCCAGGTCGAAACACTGGTACAGTACGGTATTGCGAACCTTGCTACTTAATATCTATGGCATATATACTTTTTAAAAATATTTCATATAATTTATATATTATATTGTTAATGTTTTTTAATACTTTTAATTCTTCATAATTTATTATATAACAAAAATGTTATGTGATAGTCAAAAAAACTAATGTCCACCTTTCAGTTTATAGGAAAAGAAAATGTTCTACAAGCTGACAAGTAAGCCACAAAGGTCCTTCAACAAGAAGCTTAGAAGGTAAGCCTTTCATCTTATATAGTCCAGCAAAGTTTATTGTTTGGAATGCAAATAAGCCATAATTTTCTTGCACCTACTAGTTTAGCCTATCAAATGATGCAAGTGTCTAAGGACTCACCAAACAACACAGTTGCCACAGACCAGTGCGATGCAAGCATTCCATCCTAAAGTATCAAGGAAAAGAGTCATTATAATAGGTTCAATCTTAAAATTACAGGATGATGACAAGCTGAAAATTCAAAAATAACAAGATCATCAATTACTAAATTATTGTTCTAACTTCAAAATTCAAATACTTATGGATGAAGTTTCATATTTATGTTTTGTGTCTAACTAAAAAGTATTTTAGTTCCTTCTTTTGAATTGTACTGATACCTCAGAGTCAATTTTGAAAATCTCTTTAATCAGAACAGAAATTTAGCCAACAGGTTTGTGTTTGGAGAGTTTTATATGACTTTAGTTAGGATATTACGGGACCATGAACTTCCCAAACAATAGTCTTCTCCAGTAAGTTAGATTCATAATCATTAAAATTTGGGTCTAAGAGAACCTTATAATAGAATCCTCAGGCTAAAAACAATGGTAATATGTGATGGATCATTAACAATGAATAAGAATTTTCAGGGATGGCTGGCGCTCTTCTCATTTTTCCTTTAATTATAGAATATCCTTGATTTTACTTTACGATTTCTTCCCTAACTGTACTGCTGACATCCTGCAAATCGGCCTTTCTCCTAAGATCGTGATTCCCTGTTCTTTCTATCTTGCAGTTCATTTGGATTATGCAAAAAATCATATATCCAGCCTATGCCATTTTGTCTCTTGAAATTGCTGCTTTAGTTTCAAATAACAATATACTGTAGAAGATCCAGTAGAATCTTACCGAGCACCGCACATGGGAAATTGAAAGCAGTAATGACACCCACTATTCCAAGAGGATTCCACACCTAAATTACATGAAGCATGCATACAACTTTTGTGAATATCAAACGCATATGTGCCATCAGATTAGAAGAAACGAATTGAATGGTAAGTTGTTTTACACCTCCAGCATCATATGATTGGGACCTGTAAACACAGCAAACATGAAAGAATCCATTTAACTAGAGAACATAGGACGAAAAAGCATGTAACCACGTAATCACAGATCTAAATTATAGCTGATACTAGATGCCATCAGAGCAATCTTATGCTAAGACAACTTTTAATGATCTAAGCAGCAAGGAGGAGAGGATATTAGACATAAATGTTGTTTATATTTCTGACCATAATAGAACCATAGGAAAGTAATAATAACACAGGAAACATTTTTTTCATTATGATATCACTGAAATAATATCAAAGTACCAAACATGAACCACACTGAAAACAATCACCATACTTCATATAACAGCATTATAAGAAACTGATATGTGATTGCAGCATCATATTTTATATAATTGGGTTAAGCTGACATAGATTCACAAATTAGACCAACATACTACGACTTGGATAAAACCATCATGGTAGGATTGAAAGGTAGGAACATTATGCTATACGTTGCAATATTAAAATGCACAAATAAGCATACTCTTAGACCTTAGTAGAAATATTAAATATCATAATATTTTATATAATTGAGTTAATATAGATTCACAGATTGGACCGTGATATTGTGACTTGGATGAAACCATTATAGAAAATTAATAGGTCAGAACATCATGCTACATATTGCAATACCAAAATGCATAAATAGTCATTCTCTTAGCCTTAGTAGTAGTACCAAAAGTATCAAAGACCACCTAGTCACTGTTAAAATGTAGATCGAAACTTAGTGATCAAATTATATGAACCAAAGCTCAGTGCAACAATATAATTGCTTGAGAATATATAAGAAAGACATTTATGAAAAATAATGTCAAGTACATCAATGAATCATTATATGATTGTACTCATGCTGAAAAGTGATGGCATATGGCACAGAAGACACCAAATTTCTAAACCTCAGACACAAAGAACTCAACAAGGAAATTCGAAGTAGAAGCATGATCTTACGTTCCGATGGTATGACAGATCCATTTAGCTGCCGACTTAACCCAACAGCATAGTCACACATGTCAATAATTTCCTGTATAAAAGGTCCAAATGATAATCAAGCATGTACATAGTATCGATGATCTTTTATATGTTTCACGATATTTGAGCTTATACTAGGGACAAGAGACTAATATCACCACCACAATATCTCCATAGTACGTGACTGAAAAATGCATGTGAACTAAGACAACCTTGATACAAATTAAAGTATTTTCCCTTGACAGCAAACAGAAATTAAGTGTACCAGATCTCCAGTCATAGTATAAGTGCCTCCATTAGGCATATATTGACTCCAGAAGTAATTTACTCGAGTGCTTCCAAATTGCATATGCACAGTTCTTTTCATATACGAGAGATTAGTATTCATGGAAAGGTGGAAAAAGATAATAAACTTCTATTATTAAGGGAAAAAATAGTGATTAAGGTTTACAAAAGATTAGTCCGCAAATTATCCAAAGTGACATTGATTACCACGATTTATCCAATGTAGCTATGGATTAAAATATCAGAGCAATCAAGCCGAAATGAATGCATCATAGATGTAGTGGTTCTCACTATCCAAAATGCAAACATCAAATGGCTCGAGGTAAAAGAGTACTTCTGTAGAAAAATGTCTTACTTGAACTTCTCCAATCCCTTCAGGAAGAATTTTCCCCATCTCAAGTGAGACAAGCCTACCAAGGTATTGGAGCTTTGCTCTTAATGCTTCACCAATCTGTCTAACAATTTCTCCTCTTTTGGGAGCTGGAACCTGGAACAACAATTGATGAATTGCATTAGAACAAAAAATGAAGGTAAGAGATCAGTTGGGATAACAGGAATATCAGCGGTGTTCAAGCAGGTACTTCCTCTTGTATGATAGATAGCATCCACAAAATAATCATACTTGAGTGAAAAAAGACACCACTTTTGATATTCCAACACCCAAATATAGATGCATTTAAGCTTAGAACCATTAACAAAACCAATATAGCAATCAGACTCATTTAACTGCTCCTTTGTACCAAAAAAACACCCCCAAAAAATAATTTAAAAATAAAAGAGTATATGAACTCCTGAGACTCTTTACCTTGTACGATGCAGTGTAACATCATCGGTGGTCACAGTTAGCAAATTGCAAGAATTAATTAATAACAGAATATGACGAGACTTAATAGGACGAAAACCACAACAGTAAATCTAAAGATGTTTGATCACAAAAAGAGAATTACCAAACACATTAAACACACTTTCTAAAGAACATTGCCGTTCCTAAGCATTTTGTTACTGCAAATGGACATAACCAGTCCAGTAGTATTTTTCTCTCACCGCCTACCATTCTGACTATCCATCCATACGACACATCGTTCTTTTTTTCCTTTTTCGTCTCGATTCCAGGGATCATTCTAACGTTATGCGGAAAAAAAAGAGCCAAAAATTGGACTCGAAATGAATCCAACGACAATCTGCAAAATAATGGGAAGTCCTCTGACCTGCATCCATATCTTGGCGGCCTCCGCGCAACCCCGCAAACCCTCTTCGTAATCCTGAATCGACGCCTCCATCACCTCCGCGATCACCTAAATCAAGAAACGCGGCCTCGAGATTAAACACAGACAATCAATCCGCACTCGATCGGAACCAACGGAACCGAGCTCTTGATCGATCAAATCCGGAAGGTCAGGGCGAGGATCAACAAGGATGTGGAGAGAGAGAGAGAGAGAGAGAGAGAGAGCGAGAAAGGGCTCGCCTGGTTGTCGGCGGGGTTGAGGGAGGCGACGACTGGTCCGCCGCCAGTCCAAGCTCCGTTCACGTAGCATCCGGGGTTGCGGGGCCCCAGGCCGAGCTCGGAGAGGAACTCGTACCCCTTCCTCCCAAATCCCCCCATCTCGATCTACTCTCCTCTCTCTCTCTCTCTCTCTCTCTCTGTGGACTGGTTGTGGGAGGCTTCCTTAAATAGGGCTCGCTCGCTCACTATCGGATTCTGTGAAGACCAAGCAACAGAGGGGGGCAGAGTGTGGGGTGTACGAGACACGTGGCAGCTTTTGCTTCTCCTATCTATGAGTACCATGGGAAGCTTCTGTTGTAGAAGGCTCCGACATAATAGGAAAAGATAAAGTTCCTGATTTGTCTTGTTTATGCCGCTACCCTTGTGAGTCGGAATGCTCACTTGTCTTCGTCACCACCGATTGTACTACCACTGGAGGAGGCTCGCCTTGTTGCTGAGGCGCTTGACGTGGCCGGTACATCTTATTAATCAATTTCGGAGTTTGCTGACAAGCTCCATTTGCATGACCAAAAGATAAGCAACTTTGATATTGTTTTGGCTTCCAAGAATATGAGACATGTACCTTACGAGTCATGTGTTGCTTGATACCGATAATAAGTTGTGAGAGGGAATAAATTATTTTTCACCGGGGTTTTAACGTATCGCGCCCCCATGTTTCTTTTTAACCGGGAGCGCGTTTTTTCATTATAATTCCAAAAATATCTTTTTGAGAACCAGCCCCACTGATTCAAATCCGGAAGGGTTGGTTTAGTTCGATCTAGATCTCAGTCCGAATCGATTTGATTCGGGTTGGTTCATTCAAAATAAATTGGGATTGAGTTTCAATTAATGCTTGATGACGACGAAGGATTTTTTTATCTTATGACAAATAATACTAATATTTTGTTCTTTTTAAGAAACTGTAACGATGACCAGATCTCAGTCCGAATCGATTTGATTCGGGTTGGATCATTCAAAATAAATTCGGATTGAGTTTAAATTAATGCTCGATGACGGATCTTTTTATCTGATGATAAATCAAGATTCGCAAAATCGTACCGTACCAGAGTTTCGATCTGGGCTCAGTACGGTACGGTACGGTACGGTATGGGTGTACCGAGCTGTACACCCCAGGTGTACCGAGCACTGTAGTGCTATAGTGCTACAGTGCACTGCTATAGTGTAGTAGTGCACTGTTTCACTACTGTCGTGTAGTGTTTGCACTGCTGCAGTGCTACAGTGCACTGTTATAACGCATTGTTTGCACTGCTATCGTGCTACAGTGCACTGCTATAGTACACTATAGCACTGTACCGATCGTACCGTCCGGTACCGGGCGGTCCGTGTACCGATAACTTGTCGGACCGGTACGTACCGGACGGTACACATCGAAATTGCATACCTTATGATAAATAATATAAATATTTTTTTCTTTTAAGAAACGGAAATGATGATCGGTGTAACCTGTGCTCCTTAGTGACATCGTTCTCTTGAACAGTCAACAACAATAACATCTACTGTAGTTTTATCATTAGCATAATATATTTATTTAATATATATATATATTCAAATTAATAAAATCAAACTAAAAATATATTTATTTAATATAATATATTTTGTTGTTATCGTAAAGAATGATTCATGATGCATCGAAAAATAGGTTGATAAATACGATGGCTAGGCTTCGATTATACTATAAATATTTTATCAACATTATGATAAGTGATAAAAAAAAATAATTTATGATGTATGAAGTTAAATAAGGATATGACGATGAACCATTGATTACTGAGGCTCTATAAGAATTTGTTGAAGGCTTCAGTGGAAAAAAGGACATTTGCAATGATCACCTCCCGATATATTGGTGATAGCTACATTACAGCTCTATTGCTCAACGGATTTTTATCTGATGATAAATCAAGATTCGCAAAATCGTACCGTACCAGAGTTTCGATCTGGGCTCAGTACGGTACGGTACGGTACGGTATGGGTGTACCGAGCTGTACACCCCAGGTGTACCGAGCACTGTAGTGCTATAGTGCTACAGTGCACTGCTATAGTGTAGTAGTGCACTGTTTCACTACTGTCGTGTAGTGTTTGCACTGCTGCAGTGCTACAGTGCACTGTTATAACGCATTGTTTGCACTGCTATCGTGCTACAGTGCACTGCTATAGTACACTATAGCACTGTACCGATCGTACCGTCCGGTACCGGGCGGTCCGTGTACCGATAACTTGTCGGACCGGTACGTACCGGACGGTACACATCGAAATTGCATACCTTATGATAAATAATATAAATATTTTTTTCTTTTAAGAAACGGAAATGATGATCGGTGTAACCTGTGCTCCTTAGTGACATCGTTCTCTTGAACAGTCAACAACAATAACATCTACTGTAGTTTTATCATTAGCATAATATATTTATTTAATATATATATATATTCAAATTAATAAAATCAAACTAAAAATATATTTATTTAATATAATATATTTTGTTGTTATCGTAAAGAATGATTCATGATGCATCGAAAAATAGGTTGATATAAATACGATGTCTAGGCTTCAATTATACTATAAATATTTTATCAACATTATGATAAGTGATAAAAAAAATTAATTTATGATATATGAAGTTAAATAAGGATATGACGATGAACCATTGATCACTGAGGCTCTATAAAAATTTGTTAAAGGCTTCAGTGGAAAAAAGGACATTTGCATTTATCACCTCCCGAGATATTGGTGATAGCTACACTACAGCTCTGTTGCTCAATCGATAACTAAGATTGAACGGATGAGTTTGTCTCGATAAGAATAGCTACATTGATCGTTAAGTTTTAATGTTCAATCTATAGAAATTTATATATATAAATAAATTTTATTTTCATATACACAAATTTACATATATCAAAGATTATAAGAGCAGAGATATTGTTGAATCCTCACCATCACAATCCAGAATTGGATTGAGCTTTGAACACTACCAAAGTGAGGCGGATGCTCTCTATCCTCCTCGCTGTACATCTTATCTAAAGATATGCACATCAGAGACGTGATTGCTTTGACCTCTGCTAGCAGCAAAGCAAATCTTTTCCGCCACGCCACTGCTTCTTCCTGCCAAATTCTTGGAAGGAAACCATTACAGACCTCTTCGTCTCCGAATCTTATCTTGCACTGCCAAACTCGCTCACGTCTCCTACTCAGATGACGGGTGGATCAGTCGCCAATATGTTTTCTTTCTCTGTTCTTATTCTGTTGTGATCTAAAACCTATGTGAAAAATTCACAAACAAGTTAGAAGCCAGTTTTTAGCCCATCGGCATTAAGTTTGGAGAAATAGGATTTATCTTTAAGATCGAAATGGTCCAATATATTTGATAAGATCATAAACAAATACTCATTCACATATGCAGTGTAAGGGGCAAAAATGATGAATACAAAAAAGGTTCCTCTTCAGCTAGGAGATGTGCTTTCCTATTATCCTCCTTAGGGATATGAATAGTTTTAATGATAATAACTAAATTGGATAATCTATGAAATGTCCAGAAACAAAGAGTGAATATATATATATATATATATATATATATATTCCTTCAATTATTAAAATATCTTAATATATATTCATCTAAAAAAATTAACAACATGTAACTATGATTAGTATTAGCTGTTATATACATTATTTAAATTATTTCTAATGTTTATTATCATATAATAAGTTACTAAAGGATACTAATATTATTTAAAATTAACAATTAAAACAGCATAAACTGATGGAGACTATATATATATATACATTAATATTAGCTGTTATATACATTATTTAATTTATTTCTAATGTTTCTCATCATATAATAAGTTTCCAGAGAATGTTAATATTATTTAAACTTTTAAATTAATAATTAAAACAGAATAAACTGAAAGAGACTATATATATATTCCTTCAACTATTAAAATCTCTTAATATATATTCCTCTAAAAAAATTGACAACATGTAACTATGATTAGTATTAGCTGTTATATCCATTATTTAAATTAGTTATAATGTTTCTTATCATACAATAAATTCCTAAAAGATATTAATATTATTTCAATAACTTTTAAATTAATAATTAAAACAGAATAAACTGAAGGAGACT
>LVTN01000042.1:705006-722059 GCA_001649415.1 Musa itinerans | reverse complement strand
TATATATATATATTCTTTCACTTATTAAAATATTAATATATATTCCTCTCAAAAAATAACAACTAACTATGATTAGTATTAGCTGTTATATACGTTACTTAAAATATTTCTAATGTTTCTTATCTTATCTTATAATAACTTTCTAAAGGATATTCATCTTATTTAAAATTTTAAATTAATAATTAAAGCAGAATAAACAGAAAAGGAGACTATATATATATAAAGTTTTGGATGTTAATGACGAGGCCGGCTAGCATCGGCCTCGGGCCGGCCCAAACTTAACTTGCGCCGTCGGTTCCGCCCTGCGCCGCGTTTAACGTCTTTTCTCCCCGACCCTTCCTTCTTCCCTCCTCTCCCTCACGCGGAGAGCGCGCGAGATCCGGCGATCCGAACCGATGAAGGCGCCGTCGACGGCGGTGGGCCTTAGCGCGGCGGACCGCCACGTCCTGACCGCGGTCAGCGTGGGCGCAGCCGCGCTCTCGCTCGCGGGGTCGGCCTTCATCGTCCTCTGCTACCTCCTTTTCAAGGAGCTCCACAAGTTCTCCTTCAAGCTCGTCTTCTTCCTCGCCCTCTCCGTAACCCCTCCTCTTTCTCTCGCATGCCTTTATCTTTGTTCTGTCAGATATGATATTAGGTTTCACGGATCGTCCTTCGATCTCTTCGTTTGACACTTCGTTGATGTTTGGGAGTGTAAAGATCTTGAGTCGAAATAATGAGGGGTTCTAATGCGTGTCTGTAGATTCTGGTGTTCACGTAAATATATCTAATTCTAGTTTAGATCTATAGTTGTGAAATAGAGCATTGGATACCAATCACCCCAGCAGTTCATTTCTCATAATTTTTCTGCTTATATTTTATTGGAACGAGGGAAATGGAGCGGAAGCAATCGATTGACATGCTTTTAAAAGTGGCCGTCTTGTTTGTTAATTGTTCTTGGTTTAGGATCAATGCGATCTTTTATTAGCCTTGCTTCACTATAATGTTTGCTCTAAAGGGATTGATGGGGACTGAAATGTTCCTCATAGGCATTAAGGCTATTACTGATTTCTCATAGCTTTTTCTTTTGTCAAAATCACGTTGGCAATGTCTAAATTAAAAACTGTCAAGAAACTTTGGTCAAGGATCTGCTTCACATTTTGAATTTTGTAGAGTGTATTGTGTGAAACTCTTTTATTAGCAAACTGAGTAGACATCAGAAGACATGAAGAGGAACTGTTGACTTCTGAGTGGGTAATTAATAAATGAGATAGTACAACTTTTATTTTTTCTTTGTTCTTTGGGTGTATGGATTGAATAAAAATGATGTTGTATGTATGCTTTTCATCCTGAAAGGAAATGGAAGCTAGATCACGAGACTCTCGGCAATGCAGGTTTTGAATAGGGTCAATATATGAAGTCTTACCCCTGAAAGTAGAGATGTCTTAGTAACTGAGTCTAACCCAGTATTTTCTTTTTTAGTTCTGCTTTAGAGCCAGTATGGTGCACATTAAAATGTATCTATATTCTATTATATGAACCAAAGATATAAAAGTTCTTGACCTTCTGTTGTATGGTAGAGCACTGTCTCCCTGGTAGGAGGTTTGGGTTTGATCCTCATTTAGGCACAAGTTGTGTAGGTGGATGATTCTTCTTCATGGGCTATGGGCTACTTAATGGGTCTTGTATCCACTTCTGGTTTAGGTTGATCTTTGTAAAGCTAATGTCATATGGTTTGCTGCCCCTTCTAAAAAAAATTAATCTTTTCAAGTATCTAATTGCACCTTCATTTCATGCTCTGTAAATGATTTTGATTCTAGTTGAGGAATCTCATATTGTGCTTCTTCCCCTTATTGTTTGCTGCAAAATTGAAGGTTACATTCTTGAATTAAATTACATATTTGTGCACATGGTTGAACAGACAAAACTTTACCTATCTATATCTACACTTAAAGAAAATCCTTTTGCTGGTTCTAAATTATTCTTCTTTTGAATGGAAATTACATACTCACCAGTGGAAATTTGGCTTCCCATGCATATCCTTAGAAGATGAAAATTTTCTCTTGTATAATCTTTTACTGTTTCTTTTGGTATCTTTTAATTCTTGGTTGAGGCAACATCCATGTTTATAGTGTCAGCTCTAATCTTGTACCTTTAGTATGAGTCAGTGTAGTCAGCAACACATTTCTGCTAATTTAGTTTATGTGTTTTGCAGGATGTGTTTTGCAGTTTCTTCACCATTGTTGGGTATGCTTTTTTGTTCCTATAATTTGTTTACAATTTGAGGTTTTAATTGAAAGTTTGTATTGTCCAATAACAATTGCAATCTGCTAGTCATAATCCATGCACTCTTGTCTGTGAGACAAACAACATAATGGCCTCATTCATAGTGAAAACAGCTTAATGAAGTACCTTACTATCTATTGTATTCTGATGTGCTGGACATCAGCACATGGTAAATATAAAATTATTGTAAGAGGCCTGGGACATTTTATTCATACATCAAAAGGTATCCTAAACATCGATGTCAAGTGTAGATTAAAGACATTACATTTTTCATGCGAAGTTTCATTTTTATATTTGGGCATCATGTTTACTTTTGATTAGTTCAGTTGATGTGTGATATGGATATATATCTCTCAAGCTAATGAGGAATGTAAATTATATATGCTTCAACCGTGTGACTTTTATCCTGTTTGTGGTCGAGGGACAGGGCTTTTTTGGACATTGTCATTGACACGTGATCTTGAATTGTGAACTTAAGCTAGCATTATGTGAGTTGGTTTTTAGAATGTAAACTCCTACCCAAGTACGATATCAAAATTTTGAGCACTTGATTGTTAAGTTTCTACTATATTTTCATGATGTACTCTATTTTTACATCCTTGCTTGGCTTTTTCTCATCGCATAAAACAAAAAAGCTATACCTTTTATCATGTACTAATATTTTCTTAATTTTTTGAGTGTGGACCTTTGTGTGATGATTCAATTTCTCCTAACTTGGGTAATTGGGGTTTGAGTCACGGTAATGATCTCTCCACTTGTAGGGCTCTGAATGTTGACCCTAAACCCTGTCCGCTAGGCTGTTCTTCTTTATATTCTTTTATAGATAACAGGCTGCATGTTTATAGTCGTGACTTAAGGGTGATTTTGATTGACGATAGAAACAAATGAATACCAGTTGTAGTTTTCTGGACAAGACCATTAATTGTAGTGGTCAGGCAAAGTGATTCAATTGAGATTAGTATTGACAATAGAAACAAATGAATACCAGTTGTAGTTTTCTGGACAAGACCATTAATTGTAGTGGTCAGGCAAAGTGATTCAATTGAGATTAGTATTTAAAGAAGAGGTAGATGAAGATCTAAGAGTATTTTATCAGAAAATAGAAACAAAAGAAGTCATTTGAGGGCTCTTGGTTTAATTAGACATTGCACTTAGTGATGTTGCATTTTTTTAAACTCAAGGGTGGCAGAAGATCCCTGCAATGGTTCACAAGTTGTTGGGATTTATGGTTTATGTATTGCTTGAATAAAGGTGCTCATTAAGATCCCCTTTACTTTTTGCTCTTATGGATTCCTCATTATAAAATTTTGAACATATCAATTGCTGGTTTCTTACACTGTTCCTATGATGCAGGGATCCATCTAATAGATTCTTTTGCTATGCTCAAGACTACAGTGTACATTTCTTTTGTGTGGCTTCATTCTTGTGGACAACAACCATTGCATTTACTCTTCATCGCACAGTTGTGAAACACAAAACAGATGTGGAAGATTATGGATCAGTCTTTCACTTGTATGTTTGGGGTATGATTTCCAATAACCTGTTTCAAAATATTATCTCATAGAAGCAATTTTGATTATTATTTTTTATTTTTTTTAATGTTTCCTCTGTATAGAACCTCACAATTTCCTCCTGCCTTGTTTTGTAGAAGTTCATAATATGCATGTTAGTTCCAATTGGATTTGCTTTCATTTGATAATTTGTGCAAGAATAATTAGCCTTCAAATGAACTTCTAGCATGTGTCTTAGTGACAATGTCAGACATGAATACTGTATTAGAAAGACTAGGGTTGTCAGTTAAAGTGGATGGAACGATTGTAACATACTATACAAATGCTGAAGAATGGGATAAAGCAAATATCAGTTCTAATTTATAATAAGTATATAAAGAAGCTTTTTATTCTTCATCTTGTGCTATCATGAACAAGACGAAAGCCTTAAGAGTTTCAATTGAGCTGAAACTCAAAATGTCCTTTCCCACCTTAAATGAGAATGTATGGCTCGCCAATAAATTTTACATGATTGTATGATTTCATGATTGGCATTATGGCATTTTAAGAATTCATCTCACATTGGCAACGATTAAATGCTAATCAGTTCATATGTGCTGTTCTAATCAAATCATGGTAACATGTATTAATATAGCATTTAACCTTTCTTTGTTGGTTTCGTAGTTCGCTTTGAACTTCTAATAGAATTTATGTGTATGGTAAAAGTACTGCTAGAATTTTTATATGAAGGAAAATCAATTAAGTATTTTGTTGTTGATTCTAGCTCTCTATCGCTTTAGTTAAGAGGTGGACGGAGGATAGCAGGATTGTCTGAGCTGCTAACTTTTGTATTTCCTTATCCTTTCTGTGGGATTGGGCCTAGGAGTGAATGGATGGTGTTGTCATCTTTTATACATTGTTGCTGACCATTAAAGTCATTGGTTATTTAAATACGTGGCACTTCTCTCAAAATTCACAATCTTGGATCCTAGCTCCTTGTGCAATTGCATTTCTTTGCACTTTGGTTTTTATGTTCTAACACATTATACTTTTTTGCTTTGAGTTCAATAATTACTTCAGTTGTGAGATTAGTTTGCTATTATCCCATGCTTTGAACATTAATAAATGCACTTCAGAGTCCAAATTCTCTTCCATAACAAATACTTGGGTTTCCTCAAGTTACTCTTATTTTCTGAAGTAAGTTGCTTACATTCATCAAACTTGTTTTTGAAAGGTGACTTGTTTCTGCTTCTATTTATATTTGTGGTTCTACTGATCTTGCTATACTTTTTCCAACATTGTCAATATCACTTTCAAGGTTGAGAAAAATCTCCCAAGCATTCAATTAGAGGATTACTAATTAATTACATAACTTTATTGCGTGAAAGGAAGATAACAAAACCAAGCATGACTTTAAGGGCTTATAAGGATGCATATTCATAAGGTCACTAGTGCCAAAATCTCCTAGTCTTACTAATATTTTAAACTAGGCTAGAAATTTCCATTTATTGTACAAAAAAAATGCTATAGATTAGTCAAACTTCATAATTGAATTCACCGTTGCTGTTCTCTGAAGTTTCTTAGTCCTCTCTGGCCATGAGTAGGCCCTAACAAGGTCTATCCATGCTATTCACACAAACTGCCCTTATAGTTTTTGTTTTGTCCATATGAACGAATGTGTTGGGTGCCAGACAGTTAAATTTGATTAGGGCTTAAGCCTAGTAGCCTACGGCCTGTTCTGATTCAGATTTGGTTTCTAATGGCCTCTTGACAAACACCTAATTCTTCCTAGACTAGCCATGTTAATAATCATATAATATGACTATAGTTTTTGATGCATTTTCAGCTTGACTTGTACAATTAACCAGGCTGTTTTATGAATACATTTCCAAAACTTCCCTAACATGTTATAGTAATATTGAGAGTTATGATACATTTTCAGCTTGACTTGTACAATTAACCAGGCTGTTTTATGAATACATTTCCAAAACTTCCCTAACATGTTATAGTAATATTCAGAGTTATGATGGATAATTGACTGTCGTGGATTTCATTTTCTCGGCTTTTAAAATAGTTTTCTTTATGTTTACTATTGACTGACAGGTACTTCGCTTGCTACAACTGTAATACGTTCGATAGGCAGTGATTATGGACGACCAGGGGCATGGTGTTGGACTGAGCCTGCTCGAAGTGGGAAGGCATGTCTCTACTTAGAGCTTCTTGGATCTTCTACCTCAACAACTCGTTAATTTTTTTCATAGTAATGATAATTAGTTTGACAGATTGTACTCTACAGTTTTGCTTCATGTGATTAATTTTGCAGAAACTGTTAGCATGTTTTGTCAACCTCTAACTGTTTACCAATCTCATGAGTAATTGGGTTTACACTATGATACTATATATCAGAAATGAATTTTTCTTTCTTCATACGCACTACAAGATTGAAGAGCAGAGGAGCACTAGATGAAATTAACAAAAGATGTAATCTTGAGAATACGGGAAAAAAGAGGAAATTTTAGGATTTCATAGGAAGTACACTTCATTTCTTTATGTTCAGCCTTTTGTATCCAAGACAGCGAATAATGTTGCCTTGATCCTAGTATGTTCTCTGAGTTCAACTTTAAGTTTAAGATAAACAAGAATTATTCAGCCATTTTGTCAACTCCCTAATCGTGACAACATTTTACTTGTTTTGCAGTAGTGATAACTATAATGATAGAAAAAAGAAGAATTAATTTTACATTTTATGAGTAGATTAGCAAGCTAGGTACAAATGACATATAGGCTTGTCCTTCCACTTTGTTCTTTGGATTTGGTTTTTGCTATCTATTTGCAGTTACTTTCTTATTCACTTTTGTGCATTTTTTTATGATATATCGCAAAGAATATGTATTTGCTCAGGAGTCAGGACATCTGAAGTTTTTGCCTCTATTCTTGCCATGAGCTGACATATTTTCTAGTCTGTTGCACAAAGAAACAAAATTTGGTAGAAAAACAGAAATTCTTCAGCCTGTTGTACAAAAAAGAAACAAAATTTGGTAGAAAAACAGAAATGGAATAACAGAAATTCTTCAGCCTGTTGTACAATCAACTTTCTAGTTTGGATGCTCATCCACATCATTGAATTACAGAAATTGAAAAGTATTTGGCTTGGAAGTACCTGATATTTAGAATTATAGACTTTTCAGACACATTCTAGGGACTGGTACTTGAAATTGCTTTATTGGCATTTACATCTATCAATTTTCTTGGATTTCATGTTTGCAATTGTTGATGTAACTAGGCAATTTTACTACTGGTATAAAAATCTGGCATGTCATTCAGTATTTCACTTAGCTCCCATTCTAGTTGTATTTAGTCTTGATAAATTAGAACAATTTCTTGTAGTTAGCTATTTTAGGTCTTATGTACTTAGTTTTCTGTAATTTGTTTAGTTCAATACGACAACAGCAACATATAACTGACTTGTGGATAAAAATTGGTTAATACTTTTGTTTGCAATATACTCTTTCCTGTTCGTTTGAGTAATTGCATGATATTGAAGAAGTTGCTTAATATTTGTGTTCTCAATGTTCATGTTTCCTCTTCACTTGAAGTACTACATGATTTTAAAGAGTAGCACTCTTTGCAGGTAGCTCACCTAATAACTTTTTATGTGCCATTATGGAGTGCTATACTTTACAATGGGTTTACATACTTTCAAGTGAATCGCACGCTAAGCAATGCAACACGGGTACATTCAGTATTTTAAGAAATATTATATGTTCTTTTGTGGGATAAGAGATTGCTATTTTTGTTTCTTGTTTATTCATGTGATTGGTTATTTATGCTGCATTGCAAGCCTATTTTGGCCTCATGCTTGATTAGCTTACATGCAGATGGCGGTGGCCTTGTCCGAGCAACCAAACCAATCTGACATGAGGGCGGAAAAGAAGGTCCTTGGTTCTAATAACTATTCTTTTGTAATGAATGTATTTGGTTTTTCTTTGCTGAGGATATTGGTATCCCACACTGAGGTGATATGTGGAGTGGTACAAGCTCAGTATATATTGACTGTTAAAAAATAATCGATATTAACAATTCTACCATGAGTTCAGTTATTTATATCCATTTTTTATAATTTGTGCTGCATGTGTGCCTCATATTTGTGTGTTATTCTTCTGTTTATCTTTAGCTAGTTTTACACTCCTACTTGGCCTACCAAGTTAATATTTTGTTGTGAAGAACAATGAGAATTTTATAATTTCTCTTAGCAATTCAGAAGTCTTATCAGCTGATACATGATATTTTTTTGGTTGTTTAAACTTTAAAGGCATTCAATAGGTGGGGCTACTATCCTTTGATTCTGATAGGATCTTGGTCGTTTGCAACAATCAACCGTCTCTATGACTTCATTAGTCCAGACCACAAGATCTTTTGGCTTTCGTTCCTTGATGTCGGGTTTGCTGGACTTATGGTACGTGTTTCTCTGAACTTTATTTCTGTTCCTGGAACTGCATCTTGCATGTTTATATCTCTTTTTCTGCAATGGAACTAATGTTTGAAGATTTTTAAAAAATTTTGGTTGTCCTACATTTCTTCTGTTACATGCTGGCCATAGATATCTGTGAGAAATATGACACATGTTTCTCTTTAACTTTTTTGTTGTCCTTGAAGCTGCATCTTGTATGTTTGTCTCTTGGAATTGATGTTTGAACTTTGAAGATCTATAACAAGTTTTGTTGTTGTAACTTTCTTCTGTTGAGTTCTGGTTATTTATATATTTGAAAGACATTTTCTCATACACTTGATTTTTGGTGCTACTAGTTGAGTTTGTTGCACACGATAAATACCTTGGAGTAATCTTCCTATGTTTGTTAAGAAACATGACATACTAGGCTAATGTAGTGTTTCTGAAATAATTGTGTATATGAGACTATACAAATATGCTAATACATCAGTTCTTGAGAAGGCTGGAAATGGTATCCCAATATTTCAATGGCAAATGAAACTAAAGTGTTAAAATCAGTACATGGGGAACACATCTGTTCAATGTCCATGATAAAGCAGTACTTCTATTTTTAACAGCTACAAGTTGCCTTCTTATAAAAATCATTTTGTGAATGCTCATTTTGTTACACGATTTTTTCAGTCTGTCATTTTTGAATCAGTTCTGTTGGTGTTTGAAAATGCTATGTATTGATTTGCCAATCATGTTACCTATTAAGTCTTTCAACTTAATAGTATATAAGAATCAGTTCTGTTGGTGTTTGAAAATGCTATATATTAATTTGCCAATCATATTACCTATAAAGTCTTTAACTTAATAGTATATATTTTAATTGTCTATAATGTCATCTTTTCAATCTTCACTTATGGTATACTTTTGTTTTCTGTGTTTAGGGACTGTTTAATTCAATTGCTTATGGTCTTAACTCATCTGTACGACGAGCAGTCACCGAAAGAGTTGAATTGTAAGTCCACGTTACTTATTTAAATACTTATGTTGTAGTGTTGTTCGTCCATCTTTTCTTCTCTTACAATCTGTGTGTGCACTTGCATGTGTTTTTGCACTTATGTACGTCTGTGTGTACCTCTCAACCTTCGTATGATCCCTACCTTCCATGAGACCCAGCGGTGACTCTATGCAGTGCTGTTTGTTGTAATTGACATTTTCTCTTTGTTGATTTGTGAATTTATGAGGAAGTCAGTAGCGGTTCACTAATCCATTGGTATGTTGGGCTTTATAATTTCTCAGATGGATTCCCGAGAAATATAGAAGGTGGCTTCCGGTTTCTTCAAAGCCAAGAAGTCGACAACCAGAAAGTGAGCTCACTTCACTAATAGTTGCAAGCCAGCAGTAACTATGGTCTGCTGCTATTTTGGTCCTCCAGTGTACTTGCTTCCTCATAGAAGAGCCACGAGGATTGGAAGTATCATAGCTATTGACAAAACTGCTTTTTTTTTACTCGAGTTGTCCATTCCAGTGACATCCTTTACCCAAAACCAGTTGCATGCTACGCGATTACACAACAGAGATTTTTTCAGCTTCGCCATTTCCGAAACTTCTGATCACTCGCAGCACATGGGAACGATTCGGTCTGCCTAGGTGGTAGGCATCGATGAGATCCCGGAGAATCTAAGGAGTGATGGGAAATTCTTAAGTTCAAGTAAACAGAAGATAAGCATGTGAGGCTAAGCTTGTGCATCAAAATTTATCAGTGTCGATATTCTTTGTTTTTTTGGTTTTTTTTGTATCATTATCGGAATGTCACTAGCTACTAATGCTTCTTCATGCTCTGGGATTTGGGATTTATTGATCCAGCTATGGTACTCTGATTGTGATGACATATGTTGATAGTGAATATCATCAGATCAATTGTTTTTTAGTAACTTCACCAGTCATTTTTCCCTCTCTGGTGATTCCCACCCATTTGGATGTATCAGATATAAGCAGTGTAATTTCTGTTTCTGATCAGGGTTCTTAATGTACCTGAGGAAACCAGTCATTAATTTCTGGATCTTCATCTGTTGTATTAATCCAGTGAAGCTGCTTAGAAGTCAATTGATCAATTTCTTGCAAACCTATCATTCCTTCAATGCAAATATCAACTATAAATCCAACGGCAGTGTAACCAAATTAAATTGGTTGAGGGTACCTACAGATCAAAAGTCAAACCATAGCATGTTGATATATAAATAAATATAATATGATCAAAAGTCAAAAGTGTTATTTCTCTATGGGAAAGTGTGATGGTATGATCTGTGGGTGTTGGTGCCATGGTTCTATCATGGTGTGCATCATTCATCTTCCCTAATGCTAAAAGCCAAGCGGTGGGCCTCCTGAGGTTGGAGACACCGCAACAAAAGCCTTGTCTTGTCCGATGATCACCATGGCTGCGGACATCGGAGGAGGATTCACATTGCAGGTCTCACCTTTTCCTCGATCTCCATTGTGACCTGAAGCTGTTCGAAACCTGAGGGAGGGAGAGAGGAAGAGAAATCTATGCTAACTCTCATTTTTGTAGACGGTTTTCTTGATAGAGAAACGTATTGGCTGCTGGAAATCCTTTGCATAAAAAGAAGAAATCTCATGATTTAGCGAACAAAGCTTTGTGGTTTTAGCACAAGGAGAGACGTACGAGAACGAGTTGGGTGTCCACATCACATCACACACGCAATCACACGACAGTGGTCACCGTCTCAGGTGGCTTGCACCGGTAGTCCAGAAATAAAGCCAACAGCTTTATTTTTTTTTACTAATACCTAAAATATTTTTTACTCGAAAGATTTTTTTTAAAAACAATCTAAAAGAGAAAGAATGATTTTTCTATAAAATATTCATATTGCTTTTCAATAGGTATCTCTATTTTACTCTTTTTTTTCAAACATTTAATTTTAAAAAAAATCTAAATTATCTCTTAAATATTTTTTCGTCTATTATAATATTTTGAGTTGTTGTAGTTTTTTGACTGAAAGTGTTATAATTAAACTAAATAAAATTAAAGCACGCTAGAAACCATTTAATGCATCACCCATGATTTCAACCGATGTTTATAATAATTTAATAAACATCAACTAAATAAAAATAAAAATTAATTTGTTATATTATTTTTTACTACCACAGTGAAAATACTATAAAACCCGCTCGAGAATACTATAAATGAACAAAATGGAGACCTAACTTCAAGTAAACCAATTAATTCTCTAAAAAAAAGCTCGAAACTATATCGGAATTTGCCCTTGATTAAAATAAAAATATAAGCATATAATAACATTAATTCTAATATTTTTTTGATAATTTATCAAAAAATCCAAAAAACCCATAATAATGAGCTTTTATTGGATGATGCTATCATATTTGGTTTTTACCAATAGGAATTTTTTTGAACTTTGATCATAATATCCTTAATAAAATTATAAAAATATATAATAATTATCCTTTACCTAGGTTTGACTTAGTTTTTAGGACTAAACCGATGTGTTTAAGATGAACGTTATGAAACTGATTTAGCTAATCCTAACTATTTAATTGATTTGATTAAGCTCTAAATTTATTTATTTTTCAAATTACTCTTATCTCCTCCACCTCGGCCTCCCGCCTTCTTCCCCTCTTCATCCTCTATCTTCTCTTCTTCTCCTTTCCCTTTCCTCCTTGTCCTTCTCTTCTTCCTTTCTATGATTTATCTTAAGAAGAATAAGTGATACTTGACTTATACTCGTATTACACTTAATCACAGATTTATCATAAATTTTTTTAAAAATTAATCATATTAAATTCATACAAATTTTTTTTTTGATAATAAGCATTTTATATATCATCCTAGTAGTTCTATAGAAGTTTAAATACGTCTTTCGTGAAAATTTAAAGAGTTATACTCGATCACAAATTCAACTCAAAACTATCATATTTCAAAAATTAATCACCTTAACTTCATATAAAAAAATAAAAAAAATGATACCTATCATCTCACTCTAGTAATTTTTAAGAAGTTTAAAAAGATTTAGTAAAAATTCAATGAGTTATACTCGATTCATCGATTCAATAAAAAATATCTTATTTAAAAATTTATTCATCCTAAAATTATAAAAAAAAATTAAAAAATAATACCGAATGTCTTAAAATCATGTGTTAGTAGTTGTAAATAAATTTGAATTGATTTGATCAAGATAACTTAGTTACATTCGATCGAATACTAATATTCGATCAATAATCAAATAGTTATACTCGATCAATGAGTTACATTCGAGTTACGCTCACGTTACACTCAGGTTATACTTACTCATAGATTCAACAAGATTTGATACGATTCGCATCGACTTGACTCGATGGTGATGACTAGATCGAATTAAAATAGATCGATTCGAAAGTATTATTTATTATTTTAAAAAATAATTTTTTGATAAAATTTAAATATGAAAATGATAAAAGTTCAACATTAAAAAAAATTCCATGATAAATTACCCATATTTTGCCCTCTCTTTTTCTTTCTCCCCCTGCAGAACACGATACAAACCGCTGTAGGGCTGCAGTGATATCTACTTGCCTCGTGCTACTCCTTCTGTAGCTACTGCTTTGGGATTTGGAGCACAGCATATGCCCACCCTTTTGGCTGCCCCCGTCGAACACCACCAGTGTCTCTTTCCCATTCTCTCATCCCATCACCGCACCCGACACAATCCAACTCTCTCTCTCTCTCTCTCTCTCCGTTTATGTAAGAAGAAGAAGAAGAAGACGGTAACTTCGTCCACCATTTCCCCTGGCCATGCCTGGGAAAAGATGATGTACCTTTGGCCCCATCCTCCCTGGGAATAACTATAATAGAAGAAGATGGGGAGGAGCTACATGGGCCTCATGATGGTCCTCCGTGTGATCATGAGAAGCGAGAAAGATGGGGCGGCTGTACCACCAGCTATCACCACCACCTTCCCTTCTCTCTTCCTTCTCCTCGCCCCTCGGCTCAACATCAATTATGGCCCTCCCACCAACATCATCACCCGTCTCTTCTGCTCGCTTTGGGCAGTCATCATCATTACTTTCCCGTCGTTTCGGTAGGAGTGGGAGGTCATGTGAAGCCTAAAAGCAAGAGGGAGGAGGAGGAGGAGGAGGAAGAGAGAGGAGATGGCCTCGTGGTGGGGGGAAGCTCCACTGTCTTCACGCCAAGGAAAGCACATCGATCTCCCTCTTCTGTACTTGCGTTGGGGAATCAAGCGTCTCGGTCCGATCCTTTCAGCTTTTAGCTACGATTGTGTAAAAGAACAGGCACTACTAGACTTGCTTTGCTAAGGTTCTTCTTCCATGCATGTCTTACTTTGTCGATGCATGTTGCCGTGTGACGGGATTCGATCCTTAAATGTGTGTTTATGCTCATGTATCTTTCGTTTTCCTTTTTCTATCGATTTCCTACGAATCTAAGACAGCTTTAAATCCTTCCATCTGCCCTAAATAGTTTCTTACCAACTCGCTAGGGTTGTGATATCCCGATACCCTCTCTTTCCTTGCCCTCGCTCTTTGCTTCCTTCGCACGGTCGCCCAGATGAGATTCCCACCAGCCCATGGAGTGGATCTGATCTATCACAACAGGTTGACTGGATCTGTGGAAACATATGTTCTTCAGGCATAGCAAGATCCAAGTCCACTTCTTGGTTGGTCTCATCAGCATAAGGACCTCGCAAGCTGTTGCTGCGTAATTATGGCAGTCACATCCATCCGGATGTAGTAATTAGATTCATCGTGTAAGGTTCGAGAACTAATGAATCTTTCGCTTTCTTCTCGATTATATAGTAGGAGGATCAAACGCTTGCTTGTGTTCACAATGCAATCATTGTGCAAGAAATACAAGACAAGGGAAACTATAGGAGGCCTCGGTTCTTTCTGCAGAATTGATCAGTCATTTGATTCTCGATTCATCAGAGGTACTGTCTTAAAGGGGTTCAATGCTTGTTGAGTTCTTTTAGGTACTAACTAGCTAACTTGCAATCAGGTTGTCTTTAGAGTGACAAGACCTAAGTCTTATGTCTTTCCTCATTTAATTTGCTGATCATAGATATGATGATGGTCAACATGCTACTGGTGTGCATCATCGATCAATCACTAAATTACTAATGCAATAATCTTTTTGTCTATGGATGTCGATTTATCATTATCATCTTTGTATGTGGAGCTTTCGGAAACAGTTTGTGGGCTAATTTTGCAGTGACTATACTGCTTGCTTACGAATTCATTATGGATAATAAATAGTATGTCAATGGACCATTATGCTGAGGTAAACAGTCTTGATGCTATATTTTCTGGATTCATGTTCCTTTGATGATGTGTATACTTTGTTGGAAGCTGTTGTTCGAGCAAGTTCTTCTAGAATTTGGAAAGGTTATTGATAGAATAAATCTGTTTTCATGATCAAAATACTGAACTCTTTTAACAGTTACCTCAGTGTTGAAATGAGATTGATAAATCCTACAGCATGTCATATCATTTTCATGTCTCATGCAGACAGACACTTATCACTTACAAATGTCAAATGGAAGGTGTAGCAGTGTCCATCAATGTCAAATATATATAATTGCATATGGAATGAGAAAAACATGGACTTGTCTGGTCATGTTTATCTGTCTGCATCTTATTATCATAGGATAAACTTATATGATTATTTCTAGCTGATCCTAAGACTCGAAAAGATTTTTCGTATACGAAATAGCGATTACGAAGGAAGGATCCAGTGATTTTTTTGCTTAATTCTAAGAACAATAATGTGGGGAAGACAGTGATGAACTCTGATCTCACCAGCTGTGCACACTCTTTTCCTGTATAGGTTTGCTGGAGTCGATACTTGAAAGGATTTCTTAGATCATCCTAAAGGCTTTAGTGTTTAGAAACACCATCATCATTGTATGAGGTGGAGAAGAACTCTTTCTGTATAGAACAGGAATAACACAGGCACAGAATGAACTGAGAAAATTGTTACACACTTTCCTTTCTCAAAAGTAGTAGTATGCATAGTTCATCATATATGTTGGTTTTGATGTATTATGATTATTCTACTTTGTCAGGCCCCTTCTACCATGTAATCATTTAGGCTTTTCTATCTCTTGAGGAATTCATCACTTGCCTATCAAACAAGTAGGAAGTGGACAAACAAAGCATTTGTTGTTGTTAACCATCCAAATCTGCTGTCATGTTCCAGCCAAGTTCACTTCTTCAAGGTCCATATAACCTTATCTTTTCATTTTCCTATCATATATATATCTCAAACATCAAGCTACTTGAATGGTAAGGATCATAACCTTATTATCTGCAAGCAAATTCTTCCAGAGGGAAGTTACAGGTGAAGATTGGAGGAGAATATAGCTTATAGAAATCAAATCCAATGATAGTCTCTTTCAAGAGTGTCCATCAGATGGTATAGTCTCAACTGGATTTACTTGAGCTTGGATATTGTTTGAAGTGCTACCATCTGCCTTCTCCATTGTCTCTCTTCCAAGAATGTTGATTGCATTGAAATAGGAGCCTAGGGTTGCTAAAGATTCCATTAAGGTGTTTGGTAGATCCATGTGATGCCACTTAATTGCTGTTGGTTGATGGGAGATTGACAATGTGATGGATAGTAGCATTTTGTATTATTCACTTCTTTAAGATGATGTCTATTATCTTAGTTTTAATTATGGCATGCTTTTTCACATATGGTTTAAGAGCCACAAAATTGTAGCAAAAACACTTGTTTTTTTTTCCCCCCCTTAAAATAATGAATGGTTAATATAATATAATTAAAGAAATGATGTGCATGTGGTTCTAACATTCTTTACTTGTGTCTATTGAATATATAATCAAATACAGCTTTTACTATGTAAAAAATAATTATAAACCTTGAGAGCTCCTCAAAATTCCTAAAAGTTTCACATAATCTTTTTTCTTTCAGCCAAAGACTGCTGAAATGTAAAATCTTGCTTGTAAATAAACTTTGCCAATTGGCAAGATTTCATGCAAGTAAAATTATTATTAATTTAATAATTCAAAAGTATTTGTTAGTCTTAAGGGGAGAAACATGATTAGACACTATAAAAGAAGAGCTTATGGATCATTCAGTCAGACACATAAAATTGCTACATTGCTTGGGACATATCATTTAATTGATGGTTATAAGTTTTAGTCTTGTCCCCCTTAGACCATATAAACATGGAGAAATTTCCTTCAAGATAGATAAATAAGAAAATAGGGGAATATTGGAGACATTAGAGTGAGAGGTTTTGGAATTGTGGAGTAATTTCTTTTTTCTAGGATTAGATTGCTACATTTTGGGTACGAAAACATAATATTTCTTTGGTTATATATCACGACATATGATCTCGACATAGAGTTTGAGAAGAAATTTAGTAGAATATTACTAGCACATGAGGAGGGAAAGACTCAAATAATATTAATTACTGCATCTAACATAAGACACATATTGAAATAAATGATGTCTGTCTGGTTAATGTAATATTATAAAAGTGATAGGTCTCATATTGAATGTCTGAATATACGTTCGATGGAATAATTTTTTTTATTTTTTTAAAAAATAAAAATACTCATAATATTTTTATGCGACGAGTTAACCCTATAATTATTGATATTTAAATATTTATAATATTTTTATGAGCATAATAACGTTTTAAAGGATATTACTTTGGTTTGGAGTTTCAATAGACAGTCAAATGATGGTTCACTGATAAATATTAATTATTATGACATATATGCAGTTTTTGTATATGATAAAACTATGCTTATGCACAACATGAAGACAAAAGGATAAATATAAAAAAAATTATTTATTTTGTAATATTTT
>LVTN01000042.1:638153-704931 GCA_001649415.1 Musa itinerans | reverse complement strand
ATATATACATATAATTTCAATCGCAAAAATCATTTTGGTGATAACATTGTCTCATTTTGCTATGCCTAATAATTTTGCACACTTAAAATATTAAATTTAGTGTATTAGATCTACTTAGCAAAGATTAAGCTATCGGATTGAAGTACACATAAAACATTAGTCTCATTGATGATATATCAAACCTGATAAATTTTCTAAAAATGACTAAGACCTTATTGTTCGATATTATGGATCTAGTTCTATCTTCACTTCACTTGTAATATACAAAAATAAAAAATCGTATTATGAAATTTGCCCCCTGAAAACATTTCTCTTTGAAGAATTCATATACAATAACAAAACCAATTATTCCTCGAGAAGAACTATCAAACATGTAAATCTTCAACAACTGTACCTCTTCCAGAAAAGAATCACTTGGCAAGATTCTTGCCATGGCAAAGCCTCCTAGCTAGGCATACATTAACATGGATAATGCTGATTTACAAACATATTACATGGCTGTGGTTCCAAATAAAAGACTACTGTCTGCATGATTTTTTTGTTCCAAAATCTCGATCTACATTATACTGAAGCCAAAGATGCGCCTTCAGATGTATTTCGACCTGTAAATAGTCAGCAGATAGAAATGGTTAACTTCAAAGTTCTAATACTTAAAAGAAATGATTATTTCGTACACATCATGTATGCAACAAAATCTACAGTCGGAGAGCTTAGAAGAGCTAGAATAGTTCTTAATAATTGTTGACCAGATGCTTGGCTATTGCCAATTTTACAAAGTGCAGATAACACAATGATGGTTTATGATCATGGTATTCATACTGGCTGGTATGACAAGAAAACAGAAGTTAACAATCATGAGGTTTTATAGATTGGATTAACATTGATGTGAATCTTACTGCAGAGAGAAAGGTAACACAGTGACAAACAGAATGCTCTTTACATCATTCTCAAGCAAGAAAGCATTTTGTGCAAAAAAATAAAGTAGTTAACTACATATAGGTACGACAGACATATCATCCACATGAACTTTGGGTATACACGATATGTTGTGGTCTTGTTAAAAATGAGTGGCACAGAAAAATGCTAATCATGATTATATAACTGTCATGCCTGTCAAGTGTAACTATAGAAATAGACACGGAGGAAATGAATCAAAAGAAGCCAAGAAAGAAAAGCTTGTACTTGCAGCATACCTCTTTTCTTAAGTTTATTTCTGAAGCTCCTTTTCCTGCTAAATGCATTCTCCTGTATGGGAAAATCAGGGGTCAATAACATTAGAAGCTAAGAAACATCACCAACTTTTCATGTGGCTTATTCTAATTTGCTAAATCATAACATCTCATGCAACTTATTCTATTTTGCTTAATCAACATGTTGCCATTTTAGCAATATTGTTGCAAGTTGATAAGAAATAGTGTTATGGATTATAGTGGTATTATTCTAATTTGCTAAATCATAACATCTCATTCTAAGTTGATAAGAAATAGTGTTTTGGATTATAGTGGTCTAACAAGCTCAAGTGAGTAGAGCCAAAAAGACTAATTCTGACATTACAAACATTTCATGCAGTTGTCCTGATTCACTATTAAAACATGCTGCTACTTTGCAAGAATATGGCAATGTCACATATTGGCTCGGTCCTGATGAAACATAACTTGAATCGGAACGTACCACAGGCTCGCCCGTCCTCTCTGCCTGACGAACAGCACATACAAGATCTTGATTTGATCTGGTATAAAGACTTGTAACAGTTCCAAACTGACCAGCTCTGGCTGTGCGCCCAACTCTATGCAGAAAATCTACAGCAGAGGTTGCAAACTCTGCCTAGCATTGGGAAACAAAAGGAATACATTTAGTCGTCAAATGTGGTTAAGGCTTATGGAATGATAGCAAAGATAACAAGTAAATCTCGCCCAAATTGTCTTCACCTATACTTTTTCATCATAAGCAATATACCCTGCCTGGAGCTAAACTCCATATAATGATGCATGTTAGTATGAATAATTGTTACCATGAGCAAAGTGCTAGTTCATAACATATCATATGTTATCATAAGTGAATCACCAACATGGATAAAGAACTGGTACTACATAACATAGTATACTATATGGTCTGTCTTGTGCCAATAGGACATTTATCATCCTTTGAGATTCAAAAGTGAAAAAAACATGCCATATAGTTAGCTTCTTTTAAATGCAAAAGACACATTTTTCTGCATTTATATTTAATCAGGAAACATGTAACAGTGTGGTACCAATCATCATGGTACAACTCAGTATAGTATGTATAGACTGCCAATGATCAACCAGCATAGGCACTGTAACTGAGACTTCATTTCTTGATTGCCACAACAAAAGGTTTCAACATAATTGGCCTAAAGATAAATTAAATATAAGCATACTTATTTATTTGAACATTCATTTAAATACCTGAATGACATGTGAAACATTTGGTATGTCAAGACCACGAGACGCAGCATCAGTGCAGACAAATATACCACCATTTTTGCGGAAACGGTTCAAATTACTTGTTCGTTCCTCCAAAGAGCCTTCCCTGTGGTACAAAATGCATTCAAGACCAACTCTTTCCAATATCTTTGCCACTGATTCAACAGCATCAACTGTATTAGCAAAGACCATGGTTCTACTTGCATCGACATGAGAATGTGAAGCTTTACATCTATAACCATAGTTCACTGCATCTAGAAGAGCATCAACTTGTGTATCAGGTGTTACTTCTATCCATCTCTGCTCCAACCTGAAAAACAATCACAAAAAATATAGCAAAAGCATTATTATAGAATTACATGTGAGCATCCTACAAAAAGTTGATTGCAAAATTCACCTTGCATAAATTAATTGGGATACAGTGTTGAGGGATGCGAACCCTGCAGAGTTCTTTTCCCTCAGAAGTTACTTGCATCTGAACACTATGTCATTCTTAAATAGCAACAGTGCAACACTTATGACTGCTAAGAGTTTCATAAGGTAGCTACTAGCCCAATCAATTCCATGAAAGATACTTAATTACTGGTTCCAGGACCATTCTGCCCAGTGGCTGCCTCCATCATGTGGCCGGCAAAGAAGTATTGCCTTATATCCGCCGACCGGTTGATGTAAAGGATGTGTTCCTGTACCAGGCCAGTGGACAGCATAATCTAGTTGCATGTACAAATCACATATATAATACTGTTTGTGGGCTAGATCTAGTCATTGCTCTTCATTGGATGTCAATATGTACTGGTATTCCAGTTAGCAAAACAACCTTAAAAACCAACTGATAGGTACCTATCAAAGCACAAATTTCTCCCAGGATTTACAAAAAATCAGAACATGGTCTATTCGAAGTTTTAAGACTTCTAAAACAGTTAAGAAGAAGTTTTGTCTATACAGACTGTAAGGGCATAACAACAACAATTAATAAATCAAGAAGAAGATGCAGACCTAGGATTGTGCCGATGGAGGAAACTTCCACTGACACAAATGGCATCAGGAAACATTCGTTTCAGCACTCCACCAGCAGTTCTCTTGCCACTACTAGGAAGTGTGGCAGCAACAAAAACATACTGCTTGCTGCGTGTATAAATTTTCCTAACCCTCCTCCAGTCCTTCACACTGGTGTTCAACTCTTCTGACTCACTTTCCAAACCTTCATCATCATTGCAGTTGTCACCGTCTTCCTCATCATTATTAAGAAGATGCTTATAGTTGTCATCGTCAGATTTTAATTCCATATTACACGTGTTGTCTTCATCAATCACAGACTCTTTTGCAGAATCTTGCATCTTGGACACTAGTTTTTCTTCAAAACGTAACATGTTAATGAGACGGATAACTTGGTTTTGAAAACTTCCACAAAGAAGCATATCTGCTTCATCAAACACCTATATTTGACAAGGATAGGCATATTAAATTTTACCTAGAAAAATGAAAGTTTTATATTTGAAGTTATCACAAATAATGACGGTGAAAAAAACACAGGTACATGATATTGTATGACATAAAATTACTCTCGAAACCTAGTGTCCATTAATGTAATCTATATCAGTAAAAACAAACCCATTAAAACATTTAATATAAGCAATGAATCGATATTGGCATTATGTCATGAACATTCATTTACTAAAAGCATAAGACATAAAAAAGAACATAACCAGTTTCCAGTTTCCTTTTTTAACAAAAAACAAATTGTCACGAAAGAAATTAACCTAGCAAAAAAACAACCTTCACTTCTAGCTCATCAAAATAAGTTTCAGAGAGATGAATTTACCACAGATTTGATATTCTGTAGGAAATTAGCTCGCCGTTTTTTCTCAGGGTCAAATTCACACAAGTAATTTAAAAGAGCAACTGGAGTGGAGACAAGAATATCTGGGTGAGCAACTGGCCATCCCTGCATTCAAATTTTGGGAACTGTCAAAATTAAAAGAACAATACAAGATGTTTCAACATTCAAAGACATATCACATAAAAATCTGAGTTAGCTATCATGTGGAACTGTTCAAGTCAGAGTCAAACAGGTAATTTAAAAGAACAACTGGATTGGATAAAAAAAAAATCTGGCTGAGCAACTGGCCATTCCTGCATTTACCATTTGAGAACTGCCAAAATTAGAACAACAATGCAAGATCATCATCACTCATAACTGTAAGTCAGCTATGTAAAAGTGTTGAGCAGGTTTTGCAGGACTAGTTGGATTTATGCAACCTCTATGCAGCTTCCACAGAGTTTAAGTTGCTGCTATATTAAGTAGCTTTAGACAAACAAAAGAAAAGGCCTAAATTTGTTGATTAAAAATCCATCCAGTGAATAGTAAGAACTAAATTTCAATCTTGTTTAACAGTGAAAATCCACTAGACAGAAGAAGCAACTTGCAGATGAAGATGCACAAATCAAGTGACTATTTTAAAAAGTTATGGGGAACTGCTGAATGGTGATCGATAAATCACTAACCGACATCAGCCAAATAACTTACATAATCAAAACTCAAAAGCAATATAGATGGGAAAAAAAAAACACTTACCCTTCGTCCACAAACTGCAGCAACTTTGACGAGTGATTCACCTGAATCATCCAGTAGATTATTAGCCATGTCAGCTACTTGCTCACACAGCATCACATTAGGGCACAGGACCAGATAAGTCCTTTTATGCTTGTCAGGATTTCCTTTAGAAACATCAGTTCCTTTATTGGGATCCAAATTGCTGCATAGCTTCTCAATCAATGGAACCAAGTAGCCATGTGTTTTGCCGCTACCTGTCTCTGCAGCGATGATCACATCTTTCCCTGTAAGAATATGAGGAATACAAGCAGCCTGAAACGAAAACCATATATGAACGTCAATATAGACACCCAGTGGAATTAATCTTTTCACTACAAATCATACTAAATATGGAAATATGTAAGGTGCAGTAATGCAATTTAAATAATTAACTTGAGCACCACAAGTGGAATGTCATTTTCAGATATGTGACCACAATAATGTATACTTCAATCTAGCATAGAAAGAAAGAAGAGAAGAAAAGGAGGGGATGAGACAGAGTTGCATGAATCTGCAAAATTGAGGAACAAAAGAAATCCTTCAGCAGAACACGATATTAATTAGCATCTATACTTTCTTGATGTTTGAAGACATTTAAAGCCTTCTACAATTGTATTTCTAGATAGCTGCTGTATAACGAGGATTATTTGCACCAAAAGAAAGGCACAAACTTTCCCAACTTAGTCTCTCTGCAAAACAGAACAATGTCTGCAAAACTCTCCCAATCAGTGATTTTTCACAAAAGAGGTAGAATTGCATTGAAGTTTTGTATGCTAAATATGCAGCTAAATTGCTTATTGCTAGATATCTGCTGTATAACTAGGATTATTTGCTCAAAAAGGAAGGCACAACCTCCCTCGACTTGGTAATTCTCTCAGCAAAGAAAAACATAGTTTGAAGCCAACCCAGTCAGGGATTTTTCACACAAAGGTGTTCTATGTACTGGTCATTTAAGAATCCCCACTAAATAGAAGTTCTCTAAGAATCAGAAAGACTGCATTTCTTTCCCCTCTCGGTTCACTGGAGAGACTGCAAATGCCTCCCACTCAACCTACATCTTTCTTTTTTTTCTTAATTCATCGCATAAAAAATAAAATATCTCAACTCCGATCACCCAGGTATATCAAGATTCTGCGTCCAAGACACAACAGAAGGCCAAGTATCTTAGACAAATATCAGGTCCAACAGTATCTGTTTTTCTCAGGTCGATCCTGGTCCTTCCTAACCTAATGCGATCTCTTCTACGCATTTATTCAAACATATAGATACTATATCGTTGCTACTCAAACTATAAATATTGAAAACATGGGACGGCGGGAACCTGGACGAGGGAGGGCCTGAGCAGCGAGGCCTTGGCGAGAGCATGGCTGAGGTGGTCGGAGATCCCCAGGGATTTCCAAGAGACACCCTTTCTCGCGAAGAAGTAGCTGCCGTTGCCGTTGCCGTCGCCGTCGCCGTCGCCGCCGCCACCACTCCATTCCGCCGCCGGTTCATCCGCGACCTTCGTCGCGACAGAGTAAGTCCTGGTCCTTCCGAGGGGCTTTAGCCGTGGCCACGGCGCGGAGATTGAGGCGCGACGCGAGGACTGCGATGGCCTGGGCACAAGGAAGAGGAGGCAGAGAGGGTGGCAAGACGACAGCGCGGCACGGAAGCAGTGGAGAAGAGGAGGTTGACGAACAGGATGCATCGTTGCGTTCGCCGGTGACTCTTCGGCTACGCAGGATGAGAGCACCACATGGCGCACGCAGGCTCGTCAAGAACGCAGAGTTTAGAGATTACACCTCACGAAACCCTACCCTTATCGGATCTAAAACAAGGATCCATAAAGCAGCAAGCAACAAGATCCACACTTCTCGTTTCCTCGCGCGCCTACCAGCCGCTCTGTGTCTAAGGATTGTAGTGGGCCCAAATGTGGGATCGAGATTTCACCCAGTAAAATAAAAGGTACCGATGGAATAGTATCGAAAGTATTTTTGACGCCAACACAAATCTTATGATGCCCGCAAGCGCGTCTCGTAACCCCCCTCGACTGTCGTCGATCGCCAGTTGCGTCTCCCGGAGATTGCGATCCTCTTCGCGACCATGCGGTCGGGCTCTCAGGTTTTTTTCCTCCCTACCTCTAGTAGTTTCCTTGAATCGTTCCACACTCCGATTTCATCATCTTTCATCTCTTCTTTATGTGGTTACTGATGCCAGAAGGCGGTGGCTGTCCCCTCTCTCTCTCTCTCTCTGACTGCCCTCATCACGATTTTTTTAATTATGAATAAATGAGGGATCAATTAAGGTTTGCTTGTTGATTTTAGGGAAAAGGAACCATTTTTGCGGCTAATGGTATGATTTTTGAGCTCTGCAACTAATTTTGTCGTCGGCCAATTGATGTTGCTGTTCTGATCGTTCTTCAGTTCTTGTATCCTCCTTCGGCTATTAGTTTTTAGCGCCTCTTTAATTCATGATTACCCTGGATCCAAAATCTTCGCAATTCCTTCATTCATTCACCGTAGAAATTTAGTCCTGTTCCTAGGTAACTGAAAACGTTTAGGGCAGGTGTTTTGAGTAATGGGTAGATGGGATTTGCTCATTTTCTCTTCACTACAAGAATTGATGTGGTGATTGTTCATGTTGGCATCAAAAGTGGTAATATCCAAGATTGTTGTGCTCGTATCAACCACTTATGATCTATGAATGAATGCTAAGAATTCGTTTCCTTTTTTGTCATATGATATACTGATATGCTGCAGTGCAGATGGAAGATATGGATTGGTGGTTGTGCTCCTTTTGAGTTTGGAAATGCTCATCCTTTCGTTGAAATCATTCTCTTGTTTTGAAAGAGACAAATAGGACTATCTTAATTTGTGCTAAATTGGCTGTATTGACATGCTTTTAAACAAAAAGATTAACAAAAAAAATTCTTTAAATAGCTTATGAGACACAAATATGGAGTCGAACCTGAAACTTATCACTTGTGCAACAATACACTAACGAGTAAGATGTTTCTACTAATATGCTCACATGAAGCTTGCTAAAGGCATATTGCTTGATTTTTTGAATGAGGTTTTTTACTTGCTTCCACAAGGACTTAAAGTTTCATTTACCCAAAGGTGATGAGCTTCCATCAGGGGTACTATCTTAGGAGAGTATATGTCATTGGTAACAAGCATTTCTGGTGGTTGACTGATCAAGATGATGTCAATATTAGTTTTTATCCATTTATTTGCATCTCTCCTTGATGGTAATAGCAGGGCACATCATTTTTACTTAGTCATTTGTGTCAGTGCACTGGTCAGCCTTTCACCACAATGGTAATAGAGTATATGATATAGCTAATAAGAATGTGGTTAGAAATGCATGCAGCAGCGTGGTCAGGTGGGCATTCACTAAAATCTCAGAAACACTTCTGCAAGCATACAACAGTTAGGATTTGGTTCAGACAGTGCGCAAAATAGTAGCACCTCATTCCTTTCTCTGGCTAAGGGAAGTAAGAGGCTGAGAAGTCATTACCATTTGGAGCCTATCGAGCGAGATCAAGGCACAGAGCAAGTCAAGCAAGATCGGGGAACAGAAACCATCAAACAAGAGCATTCTGATAAACCTGATGATGATGATTCCGTTACCTTTATGTTTGACAACATAAAAACAGAGATTGTTTAAATAACAGAAATAGATGGTTCAGATAGTGTGCAAAATAGTGGCACCTCATTCCTTTCTCATGCCGAGGAAAGTAAGAGGCTGAGAAGTGATTACCATTTGGAGCTTATCAAGTGAGATCAAGGCACAGAGCCTGTCAAGCAAGATCAGGGAGCAGAAACCATCAAGTAAGAGTATTCTGGTAAACCTGATGATGGTGACTCCATTACCTTTATGTTTGACAACAGACAGGCAGAGAGTGGCAAAATACAGAAAGAAGTGGGGTTGTCGGCAATGAAGGGGTTGAGAAGTTGGTGAATCTAATGCAACTTGGTAAAACTGAAAAAATAGATTTGTTTGGTGAGATAATGTTTGCGAATGTCGTTACAGCCACTGATAGGTTTGATTGCCTTGGTCAATTCGCGCAGCTTAAGGGAGTGCTTGTCATGGATGATTGGCTTCAGGAGGTGCATAAAGGAAAGAGTGGTGATGGTGGTAATCCCAGAGGAAGTGATGAAGTAGTCGAGGATTTTCTAAGTTCTTTGCTTCGTGCAGTTGAAAAGTTGCCTGTAAACCTAAATGCTCTGCAGATTTGTAACATTGTTAAGTCGGTGAATAATTTGTGCAGTCACAATAATATGTAGATCCAGAGGAAAGCTAGGAGTCTTGTTTGGCACTAGGAAGAAACAGGTTGAAGCTGAAATGTCAAAAATTGATGCGAATTCTGTCAGGCAGCCTGTTTCAGGGCCAGTCAAACCAGGTTATTCTTATGTTACTGAAGGAATTAAGAAATAAACGCACTGGATCAACTAGAACATCAGCATGCAAACCTCTGCCTGGTAAACCTGCAACATGAGATTCTACTATGAAGTCAATTTTACCTGCAAAGTTGCTGCTGCTAGTGTGTGTTCAGAGTTGCCTACCGTAACAGTTTAGGATGAGAAGAGCAGTGTTCCAAATCAGTCTAAAAACCAGTAGCCAATCTTGTTCTACCGATCAAGGTTATCACAGGTGGAAAAAGCATCACAATTTGCACAAACATGTGAAAAACCATTTGATATGCATGTTGGCGATCATGGAATTTTGCCGCAAACTGATTGTTAGGATTCATAACCCTAGCCAAAGCCCTGGACATAGTGCCAGTGGCTGCTCTTTTGAGGACCCAGTGGTTACGGGCAGTAAGTAGATCATAATGATTATAAATTGAAGGAAGAAGTTGCCATTCTTGATGAAGAAACAGCAGAAATGTTGAGGAAACTGGTAAGGTTGCAGACCCTACTAAAACTGCCTGTTCATCTTCTCCAAATGAAAATGGAGTTCCCTTGACTGAATTGAGTACAAGAATTGCTTTTTGTTCTATGCATGTCTTGAACCTTCAGCTGTTGATGATACTATGGGGTTGAATCGACTTGCTGCTATGGAAGCTGAAGATGACTGACTCAAGACAAATCTTATGATGCCCGCAAGCGCGTCTCGTAACCTCCCTCCACTGTCGTCGATCGCCAGTTGCGTCTCCCGGAGATTGCGATCCTCTTCGCGAGCCTGCGGTCGGGCTCTCAGGTCTTTTCCTCCCTACCTCTAATAGTCTCCTTGAATCGTTCCACACTCCGATTTCATCATCTTTCATCTCTTCTTTTTGTGGTTACTGATGCCAGAAGAAGCATCACCGTCGAGCTCGCGAGAAGGCGGTGGCTGTCCCCTCTCTCTCTCTCTCTCTGACTGCCCTCATCACGATTTTTTTAATTATGAATAAATGAGGGATCAATTAAGGTTTGCTTGTTGATTTTAGGGAAAAGGAACCAATTTTGCGGCTAATGGTATGATTTTTGAGCTCTGCAACTAATTTTGTCGTCGGCCAATTGATGTTGCTGTTCTGATCGTTCTTCAGTTCTTGTATCCTCCTTCGGCTATTAGTTTTTAGCGCCTCTTTAATTCATGATTACCCTGGATCCAAAATCTTCGCAATTCCTTCATTCATTCACCGTAGAAATTTAGTCCTGTTCCTAGGTAACTGAAAACGTTTAGGGCAGGTGTTTTGAGTAATGGGTAGATGGGATTTGCTCATTTTCTCTTCACTACAAGAATTGATGTGGTGATTGTTCATGTTGGCATCAAAAGTGGTAATATCCAAGATTGTTGTGCTCGTATCAACCACTTATGATCTATGAATGAATGCTAAGAATTCGTTTCCTTTTTTGTCATATGATATACTGATATGCTGCAGTGCAGATGGAAGATATGGATTGGTGGTTGTGCTCCTTTTGAGTTTGGAAATGCTCATCCTTTCGTTGAAATCATTCTCTTGTTTTGAAAGAGACAAATAGGACTATCTTAATTTGTGCTAAATTGGTTGTACCGACATGCTTTTAAACAAAAAGATTAACAAAAAATTTCCATTAAATAGCTTATGAGACACACAAATATGGACTCGAACGTGAAACTTATCACTTGTGCAACAATACACTAACTAGTAAGATGTTTCTACTAATATGCTCACATGAAGCTTGCTAAAGGCATATTGCTTGATTTTTTGAATGAGGTTTTTTACTTGCTTCCACAAGGACTTAAAGTTTCATTTACCCAAAGGTGATGAGCTTCCATCAGGGGTACTATCTTAGGAGAGTATATGTCATTGGTAACAAGCATTTCTGGTGGTTGACTGATCAAGATGATGTCAATATTAGTTTTTATCCATTTATTTGCATCTCTCCTTGATGGTAATAGCAGGGCACATCATTTTTACTTAGTCATTTGTGTCAGTGCACTGGTCAGCCTTTCACCACAATGGTAATAGAGTATATGATATAGCTAATAAGAATGTGGTTGACTGATCAGGATTATGCCAACATGATATTTTCATCCATTTTTAATATTTATGGTAGTATCTGGGCATATCATTTTTATTTAGTCATGAGTTTTGGTAGAGTGATCAGCCTTTCACCTTTTTCTTCCTCAGGAAAATCCAGAAGAAGTAGATCAGCTTTTGCGCAACACTCGGTTAGAAATGCATGCAGCAGCGTGGTCAGGTGGGCATTCACTAAAATCTCAGAAACACTTCTGCAAGCATACAACAGTTAGGATTTGGTTCAGACAGTGCACAAAATAGTAGCACCTCATTCCTTTCTCTGGCTAAGGGAAGTAAGAGGCTGAGAAGTTATTACCATTTGGAGCCTATCGAGCGAGATCAAGGCACAGAGCAAGTCAAGCAAGATCGGGGAATCGGGGAACAGAAACCATCAAACGAGAGCATTCTGATAAACCTGATGATGATGATTCCGTTACCTTTATGTTTGACAACATAAAAACAGAGATTGTTTAAATAACAGAAATAGATGGTTCAGATAGTGTGCAAAATAGTGGCACCTCATTCCTTTCTCATGCCGAGGAAAGTAAGAGGCTGAGAAGTGATTACCATTTGGAGCTTATCAAGTGAGATCAAGGCACAGAGCCTGTCAAGCAAGATCAGGGAGCAGAAACCATCAAGTAAGAGTATTCTGGTAAACCTGATGATGGTGACTCCATTACCTTTATGTTTGACAACAGACAGGCAGAGAGTGGCAAAATACAGAAAGAAGTGGGGTTGTCGGCAATGAAGGGGTTGAGAAGTTGGTGAATCTAATGCAACTTGGTAAAACTGAAAAAATAGATTTGTTTGGTGAGATAATGTTTGCGAATGTCGTTACAGCCACTGATAGGTTTGATTGCCTTGGTCAATTCGCGCAGCTTAAGGGAGTGCTTGTCATGGATGATTGGCTTCAGGAGGTGCATAAAGGAAAGAGTGGTGATGGTGGTAATCCCAGAGGAAGTGATGAAGTAGTCGAGGATTTTCTAAGATCTTTGCTTCGTGCAGTTGAAAAGTTGCCTGTAAACCTAAATGCTCTGCAGATTTGTAACATTGTTAAGTCGGTGAATAATTTGTGCAGTCACAATAATATGTAGATCCAGAGGAAAGCTAGGAGTCTTGTTTGGCACTAGGAAGAAACAGGTTGAAGCTGAAATGTCAAAAATTGATGCGAATTCTGTCAGGCAGCCTGTTTCAGGGCCAGTCAAACCAGGTTATTCTTATGTTACTGAAGGAATTAAGAAATAAACGCACTGGATCAACTAGAACATCAGCATGCAAACCTCTGCCTGGTAAACCTGCAACATGAGATTCTACTATGAAGTCAATTTTACCTGCAAAGTTGCTGCTGCTAGTGTGTGTTCAGAGTTGCCTACCGTAACAGTTTAGGATGAGAAGAGCAGTGTTCCAAATCAGTCTAAAAACCAGTAGCCAATCTTGTTCTACCGATCAAGGTTATCACAGGTGGAAAAAGCATCACAATTTGCACAAACATGTGAAAAACCATTTGATATGCATGTTGGCGATCATGGAATTTTGCCGCAAACTGATTGTTAGGATTCATAACCCTAGCCAAAGCCCTGGACATAGTGCCAGTGGCTGCTCTTTTGAGGACCCAGTGGTTACGGGCAGTAAGTAGATCATAATGATTATAAATTGAAGGAAGAAGTTGCCATTCTTGATGAAGAAACAGCAGAAATGTTGAGGAAACTGGTAAGGTTGCAGACCCTACTAAAACTGCCTGTTCATCTTCTCCAAATGAAAATGGAGTTCCCTTGACTGAATTGAGTACAAGAATTGCTTTTTGTTCTATGCATGTCTTGAACCTTCAGCTGTTGATGATACTATGGGGTTGAATCGACTTGCTGCTATGGAAGCTGAAGATGACTGACTCAAGATCTGGGCCGTAAGTTTACACGATCCGACGGCCTACATCAAGTCTGACCGATCTGGGTCAATCCCACAAATGGGCTCTAATATTGGAATTACAAAGTGAAAGTATTAATAAATCTCTGAATATTAGGATTCAATACATGAATTGAACAAAAATATATGAGAAAAGCTTCTTCTATTTTTCATCGATCGACGTCTAATTCTACAAAGAGACTATGCTTGATTGAGGGAAGAAAAAGAAGAACAAATGTTCTTATATTTTCTATTTCCTATTAATCAATACAAGTACTCTTAGAAGCCAGCCACAATTTAGTCAACCCAGATATCGCGAGAGTTGATTGATTCACACCAAAAACATACGCCAACGATGTAATAATACACCAACTAATATATATAGTTATAGTTATATATATATAGAGAGAGATGGATATATCATGGCGTGTACAACTTGGAAAGAGCCCTCAAGAGCTGCACCTGCAACCTCAGCCGGAGGATGTAGTCGGCCGTGTGCAGGAGAAGCTGCTCGGCGGGCAGTTGCCTCCCGCCGGGCACAAGCCGACGCAGCTCCCTCACCTTCCGCCGCAGCGAACCGCCTACGGCGAACCTCCCTTTCCCTCGATGGCTGAGGCGAGGCCCGCCGCAGCTCGTCGCTCCACCGGGTTTATGGAGCTCGTCGCGGCTCCCTCTGGCCGCCTCTTGCCGTCGCCGCCCTTCCATCTCAGGTAGCTGGTGGCGATCACTGCGAGCTGGGGGAGTTTATAGAGGAAGAGATAGGGATGTGCGTAGGAGAGAGAGACGAGGCAGAAAGAGAAAGTCCGAATGGAAGAAAATTCTAAGCATGGGAGACTCTTGTCGCCTAGCCGGAATGGGCCCCGCGCCGAAGGACGCCACGTCACATCATGTGCACGTGTGTGACAGCTCCAACACGTCTAGGACAGCGTGCGAGATGTTACCATACAGTGGGGGAGAGAGAGAGAGAGAGAGAGAGAGAGAGACTTCAGTCCGGTGCATGCACAACAACGTGAGTCCTCGTAGTCCTCGAAGGCTCGCTCGCACGTGGGGACCCGTACTCACGGCCGTAGGATCTCCAATGGACCGCCACTGCACGTTAAATGGGTCTGCACGAAAATTGACGGTACACGGCGCTGGAGTCCAGCGGACCGCCCTTAAAAGCTTGCCTGCATGCATGCATGTCTTCTTTGACGTTCCGGTTGTAAGCAGCTGTCATACCTAACGCCTCCATTATTAGCCTGCAACAGAGGGGATGGGATTCATGATCTTTATGACTGCAGCATGCCATCCGAACCCTTGCAACTCCACGTATTTATGTTTGCAGTAAAAGAATACAATAACACTAAAGTCACAGTGTGACGATAGATATTGATTCTACATAGTTTAACAACATGTTCTGTTGCTACAATGCAGACTATATCGGAAGAGTTGAAAGATTGTGATGGCAATCATTTATATGTATATATAAGTTGAGCAGATGGAAGCATAATGGTGCTGCACACGTGTCTCCACATGTTGTGGGGTCTATACGACATGTAGGTGGGAGCCACTCATTCAAGGGGAGGGGAGCATCAATTATATCTTGGCCTACAGCTGCAGATACACATCCTGCATGTTCATGTTTAAGCTGCAACTGGCAAATGAGAGCATGGATCACAAGTTCATCACTGTTTTGTGGTTCTCCAACCAGCTTATCTTACTCTCCTCTTCATCATGATCTAATCCTGCTTCAGATTCTTTAATGAACATTAAATTTAAAACTAATTCTTGCTGCCAGTGAAGAATTTTGCTGCTACATTTAGACTTCTCGTTTGACAAAGCTGATTTCAGTTTGACTCCAAACAATCTTTCGCATTGGATTCCAGGGTTTAGTTGGCAATAATTTCTTGCTCTCTCTCTCTCTCTCTCTCCTCTTTTAGTCTCTGGGAGAAATGTTGACGATGGATAAAGATCCTAACAGTGCTTAGACTGAGTTCTCAAACCTGAGAAACTATCAGAAGGACATCCAGACAGCAGATGAGTGCAAACTGGGCGATTGCTGCAGTGGTGCACTGTATTGGAATGAGATACTTGAGGACGCAAAGAGCCAAACGGGCATGAATCAACAGTACTCTACACCCTTGGTTTCCTAGGTTTCTTTGGGAAGAAGGCAGCCTCAGAGAGAGAGAGAGAGAGAGAGAGAGAGAGAGAGAGAGGTGGGTGGGCACAGTGAGCTGTGTGCATGTGGGAGGTGGGGTTTCGGAGTTAGCTTGGCCCCCTTCTCCCTCTTATCAGTATGAGAAACGGGATGGGTCTCATGGAGAGAGAGAGAGAGAGAGAGAGAGAGAGAGAGAGAGAGAGAGAGAGAATTCATGTGCTTCCATGTGCGCCCCGTCCCGTTCTAACCCTAGACAACAGCTAAGCAAGAAAAAGCCAACTCAACTCCATCACTACTCTCTCCCTCTCCCTCTCTGCGATGGACGGTGCTTTGCCATGGACAACCAGCTCTCTCCTCTCTCTGGTTCACTCTCCCATACACCATCTTCTCAACAAAGTTGGCCATGTCTCCTTCCCTTTAATGGGCCCTAAAACAGCTACTACTTCGGTGCTACGCAAGCTAACCTCCAACATCAATCAGCTACGTGCTAAGCCTTGATGATTACTTTTGTTTTCTTACAATCCAAATTACATCATCCTGAGAGCCGTACTCTTCTTCTCATTCTTCACCTTTATCAACCATGGATCGGCAGATACGTGATAATATCAAGGCACGTGCAATGTTAGAGAGTTCATAGGCACGACTTAATTGGATTGCTAGTGAGAGGGTCGTCTTCTCCCATCAAACGTCACATCATTTTTGCATGCACGACGACTTGGCATTATTGAGATGGTTGCTATAGCCTTTGTCGCCTTCAACGTTGCCAGTCCATTAACCCTCGACTACGAGCTATAAAGCTTGACTTCTCTCGTTCGGCAGACGTTGTCAATGTTAGCTCATCTTTCCCTTTACGACACTCGACTTAGGTGAGGCATATTTCTTTCATTTATCGTATATTATTATTATTATTATTTTCGGAGTCGAAAGGATTAAAGTCTGTACATATAGGTTGAAATCTAACACTAAAACATGCTTAGTGACTCCATCTCTCAACTCATAGTATGCTAAGTCATGTCATGGCCTTATGAAGAGTTCTTTGTGGGGATAACATCTAACATATCTTGTATGTTACATAGGAAGCATCTCTTATTCTTGGTTCTAATTTGCCATAGTGATGATACCAGCATTTTGGTCCCCCATTAGGATTAAGGTTCGTATGAGAGCGAGAGAGAGAGAGAGGACAATGTTAACAGAGTTCTCCCAGGCCCATATGATGGAAATGGGCCTCATATTGGGCTTTGAGAGAGAGTGCATGGATATGGATGGATTGAGGATTAGTGATGGTTTATTTTTGTTTTTTATGATATTACTAAACCAACATATAAATGCAACAACATGATTACATATTATTTAGGGTTTCATACAGACCAAAAAAGAATAGGTCAAATGATTTTAAAGGACTTTTTCTACATAATTTTGCAGGTAAAAGATTATTCCTTTATTTTATCCACTACTTAACAACTTGGTTATTGCTAGATAATAGTAAACATAAACAATTTTCTTAAGGTGTTGTAGATATCAAAAACATGTTTTCTCCACAAGCAAGAAATCTACAGTAACAAGCTACTGTTTCAGATGGAAATTGAGTTTTATTTTCTGTGTGCAATGCACCTAAAGAAGCTGTCAAGAACACATGTCAATCCCCACAGCCGACCTCTTCACAACCACCACTACTGGAGCTGTCCTGAAAACAACAAGAACATGTTTGCACCCTCTCCTGTTGCCATCTGTATCCTCTTGCTGTGTGTGTTGTGATCAGAGTGAGCTTGGTTGCCATCTGTTGTAGGTCGCAATTCCATTGATGTCAAGATACGCTATATCTAAGTCCTAGATTCTTCCTCAACTGCTTGTGTTGTGTGTCCCGAGAGCCAAGAAATTTAGTTCCTGCAATGAGTTGTGTTTGGTGGTCAAGTAAGGTAGGAGATGGTTGCCATGCAGTGGCAGTCGCCCAGAGCGCCTCGTCCTCGATCTCGGATCAGTCATGGAGGTGGTGTCTCCCCTCACCGCTCATCTCCTCAACAAGTTTCAGAGTGACTCCGTTCCATCAGAGTCTTCTCCAAGCAGCAGGATGAGCCCTGCAGTCCTCTTCATCATTGTCGTCCTCGCGGTCCTACTCTTCATCTCCGGTCTCTTGCACTTCATCCTCGGATGCTTCATCAGGAAGCGCCACCCTCGCCCCTCCTCATCCCGCGCCGCCCCGGAGCTGTCGGGCTCCGACGCGCTCCAGCGCCAGCTCCAGCAGCTGTTCCATCTCCACGACTCCGGCGTCGACCAGGCCCTCATCGACGCCCTGCCCGTCTTCCTGTACAAGGACGTGGTCGGCTCCAAGGAGCCGCTCGACTGCGCCGTCTGCTTGTGCGAGTTCGACGGGAGGACGAGCTCCGGCTAATGCCCGTCTGCGGCCACGCCTTCCACCTCAGCTGCATCGACACGTGGCTGCTCTCCAACTCCACCTGCCCGCTCTGCCGGGGGTCGCTCTTCCTACAGGGCATGGCGGTCGAGGACCCGGTGTTCGATCTCGGGGACTCGACTGACGAGGGAGAAGCTTCCCCCGCGGAGAGAGCGGCGGCAGTGGCGGCGGACGAAGGGGACGAGATTGCGGCCGACAGGAGGCGAGTGTTCCATGTGAGGCTTGGCAAGTTCAGGAACCTGGGTAACGGAAACGTTGGTGGTGACTGTAATGAGGACAATAGCATCGCCATTGGCAGTGTGAGAAGAGAGGAAGGGGAGACCAGCAGCAGTAGCTTGACTGCAAGGAGGTGCTTCTCCATGGGCTCTTCTTATCAGTATGTGGTTGCTGATGCCCAATTGCAAGTGGCTCTCAAGAGCTGTTCTGCTCTGAGGAATGGAGATGGAAGAGGAATCAGAGGAACTGATGCAAGAGGTAATTCTCCAGGAAATGAGGCTGTGGAGGGCAAAAGACTAAGTATTGGAAGCAGGCACGAAAGCTTCTCAGTGTCAAAAGTCTGGCTATGGTCTAATAAGAAGGGGAAGGTCTCCATGTCTTCAGATACTTCTGCTATGGATACAAACATGCCATGGAAGACGGTAAGAGTTGGTGATGCTTGAAATTTTTCTATAACATTACAAGTATTGTTCCTATTTTGCCACAATTTGGTCTTGTGAAGTCGAGAGGAAGAGTTTGCTGTTGATGGTCGATGAACAAAAGATATTAGTGGTGTTCAATTCTTGGACGGACCTATCGGCAGATCATTGATCCAGACTGTCGTCTGTGGAGAATGTATGCATCCTTCTCCTTGAAATATCCACTTCATACAAAAGCTTATGATTTTTTTAGGTTCCAAAGAATGAACTTTGAATTCTTTTTTGAAGTTGCATTTTATTTTGTTCATTGCAAAAAATAAGCAGAGATTATAAAGTCTAGATAAGATTCTGCCAAGTATATCAAAACCATGTTCTCGTCGAGGAATTTACTGCAGACTGCACAAGACCCCAGCGATTGGATTAATATAGACAATTAGGTTAGTTGCATTACTTGCAACAACACAGTGTACAAACATGAAAACTATTATATTTTGTGTTGTTTCTCTTCCATAGAATGAGAATCCATAATAGCTTGTTAGTGACTTCCTGTCACGAGACACAGTTCGAGTTTGGACAATATTGGGGCGGTTGTATCTTCGGTCATATAGTTTCAATTCGATCCTCCTCTGTTAAAGCACTAAAGTAGACCATTTTTTTCAAAGGATCTCTGCAATCTGGAAAGGATCAAATACATCTATTTGAGCTAGAAATGAAATGGTTAGTACAAGCTATTCTAGTATTAGTAGATTCATTGTTGAATAAATTGCTTGTGGTCTGTAGCATGGTCTCTGCTTTCTCTTGTTTTCTGCTTCATCTTTTTGAGAAAATTCTTTTGGTAGCAGACAAAAACATGTCGGACAAAGGCGTTTTCTGTAATCTTCTGTGGTTAATGGAAGACTTTGAAGCTTAATGTATTTTAGCATGACTAGAAGCTTGACTTATATATGAAATTGTGTTTATATGGAAATTGAACTTCTCTGTTACTTCTGTTATTTATTGTCTGGAGAGTAAGTCATATTGGAAAAAGAAAAGAAATGCAATCATCCTTGTAGTCTCAAGAATCTTTTTTGCACTGATTTTGACGATAACTCGTAGTTGAACCTCCATGAGAAACTGTAATGAACAAAAAGGAATATGGAGTTTGCTTATCAAACTCCATATTTGAAGCTTCAATAGATTGTATTGATTGAAGATATCAAGTCATTGCCAAAAATGCAATTCTCATCTGTGATTTCATTGGCACGACCCGACATACTGTATGAAATGCAATATCTGTTAACTTGAAATAGTGAACCAAATGATGGAGCTTGTGGATGTCAGTTGTTGGTCAAAATGATCAAACTACATAGAAAAGGGCTTTATTAACACCCTTAAGTCTATAGTTATAATATTTCAATAGGAGGAGATAGAATGAGTTATATAAAGAATTATAGAATGGAGAACATGAGTAGGAGGGACTAGAGAGGTCAAGAAATTAGAGATCCATGCACCAATACAGGACTTATTTATCATGCTTAGATGCAACTTTATATATCTTCTATGTGACTAGTCTATAATGTATGCTTCAGCATGCGGAAAATTCGGATAAATGACAAAAGCAGATTGGAGGACCAGCAAACATAGTTCTGGTAATAAGACTCATAGAAGATAGACTTTGAACACATGTACTTGAACCACTCACATTTGCCACTTCAGGAAGCTGTAGGATTGAAAGTAACTGGTGCTATTTTGGCTTTATGATACCATTTCTCAGAGGTCTTTGCTACTTGAGTTTGAATTCTTTTTCTCTTTTCTCAGTTTGATCCTATCCTTTTTTGTTAAAGCTACTTTGCTCTCTTTAAAGATTCTTCAACTTTCCTTACCATGAACTAGAGAAGAAAGAGAGGACAAATAGAAAATTATGGATAGTTCCAAGATGACTGAGTGATTCTCTTCCATGGAAAGGAGATCTAGGAATAGCAAGTTTGAGAAGCCATCTTGGAATCACTTGTTGCACACATGCAGAAATATGTGGAAAGAATGAAACTTGTTCACCAATCGGCTTAATTTTAATCTGTAGATCACCAGTGTGAACAACCTTCTTAAGATGTCTTATGAGCATAATATTATAAGGTGAGCTTTTTTGACATTATGATAACTTTGCTCCTCTGCAACCTGAATGATCAACGGTTAAGTCATGACATTAACATGCTTTAATTGCTTGGATGAGATTGTCTGCATTGATTCACCCCAAATGCCATAGGGTGTACTTTTTCTTTGGAATTGCTGATACACATGTGAAGCTTAAGTTCGATTGGCCTCAGAACTATTATAATGTATTGGGCTGTATATGAATAATGCAGTGTAATCAAGACGAATTGTGAGGCATTTTTTTGAGATCAAAGTAGTTATTTTAAGGAGAGTCACAGATTTATTATCTGGTCTTCTTTTGTTTGCACCATTCTTGAAATGCTTATTCTCACAATATTGCAGCATTTGCTTTCCTTGTAATGAGCTGAAAGCTGTGTGTCTCTCGTCAAAGTCGCTGCCAGTTCCAGAAATGAGATATTGATTTAAGCTACCGTTTATTGTTGTTTCTGTTAAAAATTCTTTGACAGTCTTTCTAAAGCTAATTAGTATGATTTCTCTAAATCCAGTGGCTTATGTTGTTATGATCTTTTGTCGGTCAAGAACTGTTTCATTGTATAATCTCAGGTCAGCCACCAACTGCTGAACTGGCTTCCATCGGCTTAGCAGACTGGATTCTTGCTATCCAATATAGATGGAGATGCTACCAGTGAAGAAGAATGCAAGACTCCATAGAAGTAATAGGCCATTGTCTGATCACCACCATGCACCATGGAATCAGATAGTAACAAGGACCTGACTGACCATAATGATTTATTTGGTATTTGGCAAACTATTGACATACAGTTCCTAAAGAGTGGCTACTTGTGCTGAGAACTGTACAGATAACAATCCATCCCACTCTGGTTTTTACTGATGATGAGGCTGCCCAATAAACAGAAGGGCCATTTGTTATTCTCTGACCTTTCATCTTATGGGGAAAAAGTTCACAACTGTGTCTCTTCCATTTGATGACAGCAGAAGATGAGAAGATGGAAGTTTTACTGGTACTGTGGGCAAGGGCACATGTTTTGATGATGCTGCTATGTAGACAGAGGCTTCATTCTTCTACAAGGTTGTGCACACCTCTCTCTTGTATTGCTGTTTAGATTTGAGTCCAGAAAAATTATCAATGGGGTGTTTCTTCTCCTGTACAAGGAAGATCTTGTTTGTGTTAGTAAGCTCATGGGTCAAGTTTCAATCCTATGACCACTTACTATAAAGTGCTTCTTTTGCAGGCTAATCTACATTGGTGAAAGCCAAAATCTTCTCAAAGATACTGTTTGATGTTTAGGAAAAGCTAAAACTGGTTCTTTAAGAGTGAAACATTCTTGGAACCCTGATCACATGATACCATTTTAACTCAGCATTTCAAAGTCTTGGACAGACCAAATTTTTGCTCACCTAGTCAAAGAGTCTTCATCAGATGGAAAACACAATTCAATTACCAATTAGAGTGCACCCAAGACAGCTGAACGAAATAAAAACACAGGATCACAAAGAGCATTTGAACTACAAATTTACAGAACCATTTGGATTTCTCTTACAAAACTAAGGAGGAAGCTTCTTACAAGTTTCAACAAGTCATTCCACAGTTTCTTGGTTCTTCCCCCATTTTATAGACATGTGAAAGAGGAAAGAGACCACATATGAACTGACAGAAAATTTTCCATGGAAGAGAAGGAGAAGAAACAATTGCAGTGGCCATCTAGTAGTTGCCATAACCACTGTAACTACTTCGGTTGCGCATGCCATACTGCTCGTAGATTGGATCCCCATAATTCACAGCTTTGATCTCCACTGACCTCCGCTTGCTATCCGACTCCTGAACTGCTCCAAACACGATCTCATTGGTTGTTTCACAGCTCTGCTCGTAGTAAGTCTGAGGGCCCGACGAGTACTGCCTGTGCTGTCGAAGGTGCTGCCGTTGATGTACCTGTTGCTGCTGCTGCTGCTGCTGTGCTTCTGTGCCCCACCCGGAAAAATAAGGTGGTGCATGTCTGATGTGGTGGATCTTTTCTGGCTCCTTTGACATGAATGCGTAAGTCTTGTGAGGTGTGGGAGTTCTCGTCTCCAGCGGTGGCGGTATCTCATCATCGGGGATGACAAAGCTCTCCGGCACAGGCCAAGCATTCACTCTCTGCTGCTGCTGATATTGTACAGCTTTTGGCTTCTTTCTGAAGACTGGGAACACTGCACCAAAGATTGCTGCTGTTGATGACCATGTTCCAGATAAAAGCTTGCCAATTGAGCTGAAGAGACCTTCATCTGTGTTCTCTGCTTCATCTCTGGCAGGGATAAGTGGGGGTCTTATAGATGGTTTAACTGGTATCTGATGTGGAGGCATGCTTGCTTTTGTAGGGGTCACAGATTCCTGTACAAAATTTTTTCACTTTTAGTAAACAAAAGGTTCTAGAAATGGTTGGATCCAATAAGCATTTCATTAGTACCTCAGAAGTTTCTTTTTATTCATCTCATTTCGATTAATTTAATATAATTGCTTCAATTTGCTTTAACATATGTGCATACATATGTTTTCTACAAATGTATACACATATATACATATTGCAGTTATATCTTAAGTGGGGTGAGAGGGTTTATATCAATTTCCACAAAGCCAGCATTGATATGAATAGATTGAACATGTAGAAATGATGGAGAATAATTTGCTATAAGTAAGGCCAAGCAAAGACTACTCACAGTTTTGGTAGAGACCATTACTCCCACTCTCCTTTGGAGTAAAGCCAGCATGTAACCAAAGAAACCAGCAGCAAGTAGCACTGCTATTCCTGTATTGGCAGATCCAACAAGCATTAGAACATATTCCAAAAATGTCGAGGCATATAACAAGAACTTCATGTAAGTGACTTTAAGAAATCGGTACTGTTGTATGTTCAACAGAAAGTAGAACCAAAAAAAGTCCAAGTTCATACCAAGTGGGAGACCAGTTTCATATTGGTGTGCACAATCATCAAAGTTAAGATGGATCTCCCTGATTGCAGAGTTTCCCCTGTCTACAACTAGAAGAGAGCAGCTACTAGCAATGTAAATGACTTCAAAATCCGTCGAAAACTTTGCATCTTCACTTGGCCCATCTGCATGCCCTCCTCTACTCCCCTTTCCCCCAGCAATCGTCGTCGTCGCCCCTACACAAATACATATACCTCAAGCAAAATATTAAGTTGGTGACTCCTCCATAGAGCCTGCTACAAGGACTCATCCATGACAATGGGACCTCTTGATGCAGCTATTTAAGGTTGATTCATAAAAATGGGAAACTATAAATATAGTCCTGTTCCAATAAAGTGCATCTTTTCTGAAGTAACTAAATAAGCATACAATTTTACCTCAAATGAATTCTAATTTGAGAAGGCTATTTCTGTAACTTGAATTCTAATTTCCTAGCTCATAAAGGAGTGATCTTACCGTTGTACCAAGGTTCATCCTTGAAAGGAACTATATCAAGAGCACCAAAATTTCAAAAAAGGACTTATCAACTATGTTTTCTATTAAGGGATAACAATTAGGAACAACATAATCTGACTCCATTTATCAAACAGCTCACTGCAGCATGAACTCAGAAGTACTATCATTTATCAATATCAACACATTTCTAGCTTCCAATGTGCAAAATATGTATTGTTTGTGAACAAAAAATTTTCGTAGCAAAATCTGCAATGAGCTATGATGCATCTGTTGATTGTACTTCATGCCTTCTCTCTTACCCGTGTCACTAATTTTCCTAATGGCCATGTTCATTGCGTCCGCAACATATATATTACCCTTTCCGTCGACTGTAAAGCCCTTTGGATGGTTCATTCTCGCTTCGTGTGGCCTTCCATCTACATGACCAACATACCCTTCTGGAGAACCAGCAATAAGCTTAGGTCTGCTATCTGCATTTATCAACATAATGCACGACTATGATCAGCCCACAAACTCGACAGATGTATATGCAATCTGGTAAAAAAACAGAATTTAAGTTCTTTCACCATCTGAAGTTAACTAGATTCTGTAAGCTCTTGGGATGGAACAAAGGTTTCAAGACAAATATTAGCATGAAATTTAAGAAAAAAGTAGCTTCTGTTTTGACACACAATACCAAAGAATGTTCCAAGAATTAAACACAATGAAAACAAAAAACTGATGCACATTCGAAAAATTCATACAAGAATGCAGACCTAAGAACAAGAGTAGCTAGAATTAGAACAAAAGGTCAGAGTTTCAAGTAGCATGGGTCATTTAATGCGCTGAACAACAAATTAGATCCACACAATAACATGCAATTCACGTGAGCATTTTAACAAATACAGAAAGAACAGCCTCAGATACTTGGATGCATTCACCGTCTTACAGTTCACTCAGCATCTCAAGAGAAACACACAAAAAATCTTCCTCATGGCAAAACAATTTCGATCGTTAAGAAAATTGCTGCTCGACATAAGTGCAAAGGACCACTAAGGAACCCTATCAGCCCCCATAAGAAATCAGGCAAAGAGATCAGCTCACATCTAGACAATGGCAACGAGATCCGGTACAAATTACTGTTGACCGAATCCAGAAGCAGCAGCTCCCCACTCTGCGTCACCTCAACCGAGTGGGGCTCGATCCCGAGCTTACTTCCGTCGAACACCGTCTCGACAGTGTACCCGCTCTCAAATTTCATCAGTGGGCGGTGGCCGGAGACGGCTGCAGGAAATGCGGGTGGAATCAGGTCAGCAACACGCTGAGGGAAACAAGAGGAGCCAAGGTCGAATGGAGTATACCAGTCTTTGTGGTAGATTTCAGAGACCACAACCTCTTCAGCAGAGAGGAGGCAGCATTAGAGGCAGCATTGGAGACGGCCACACCAACAATCTCTACTAGACCAAAACAACAAGAGAATGAGCTGGTGATGCAGCATAGAAAGGCCAAGAAAGAGTAGAACACCCACTTGCAGGTGAAGAGGCTGAAGCAGAGCTGCACCCACCCAGCAAGATCAGTACAAGAATGAGCATTCCCAACACTCTCATCTCCTTGTGCATCATGGCTCAGCTGTGTTAAAGGTCTACTGATCCAGAGAAGACACAAGAAAGCAAGGCAGATGGACCTCACAGTACAGAATGGGAGCAGCTCAGCTGAAGCCAGTTCTTGTTTGGCTCCTCAACAAGAAGAAGAAGAAGAAGAAGCTCATCAAACCCTTCACCTTTTGCTCCCTTTCTTCTTCTTCAAGTTTAATATGTGAGGCAAAGTAAAGCAAAGCAGGGAGAGAGAGAGAGAGAGAGAGAGAAATAGCTATGTGAGTGTGAAGAGAGTGAAGAGCAGTAAAAGAGGCATCACATGCTGCCTCTTTTACTGTTTGCTGTTCAGCATCTAATGAGGCCTTTTAAGCCACACTTAGATTCTTTGAACACCAAAATCAGCAGTCTTCAAGTGTGGCAATTGCCTCACATTTTTGCAGGAAAAAAAAGGGCCAAAATGAAAGTTGATTCTAAGCCACCATTTTGATCACAATACAATTCTCTCAATCCTCAATTGTAGGGGAGAAAGAATAGTAGTAATATGGAGGAGCTCCACCTTTCTCTCTCTCTCTCTCTCTCTCTCTCTCTCTCTCTCTCTTTTTCTAGGTCACCATACTGTTCACTGGTTTCAAGGTGATGGGTGTGATGTGGTGTGGGGTTCACTCACACTCAGTGCTGTTCTCTCCATTCTTTGCTGCTTGTTCCCCTGTGGACTTATTCCTTTCTTCCACCTTCTCTTCCTACCTTTCTTACAACTGCATGTGATTCCTCTTTCCCTCTACACTGTGTGCAGAAAGAAAAATTACACCTGGCAGGCAGGTTTTTACAGCATCATCCTTTGCTTAACAAAGATATCAATGCTCTAAATAAATGCCATATTAATTCTGTGATTTTTGTCTCCCAACTTTTTGGTGGTTCAGATGTGGTGTTGGAGAAATTTTGACTTCTTGGTGGTTCAGATGTTGGTTGTGGGCATGAGGAATGAGGTTTGAGGATCCATGTTAGATACATATTATTAGTTGCAAAATCACATTCATATCCAATAAATTTATGGATCCAAAGGTATGGAACTTTAATTCAACTTAAACCAATGTACAAGGATTACATGTACAAAAGAGATGTGCATATGGCACAGTCATTGCACCATCATGAGCTGAATTGCCATGATCTAAAACATTACAGCTAACATTCCTGTCACTATGGGGCTCACATCCTTGGATCCTTGGGGTATATTCCCTGACAATGTTCTCTCTCAACAAATGGAGTTGAGAAACACTATGTGATGCAGCTCTGCATTTTTGTGACTTCAAACTGTAGAACTTGCACAAGTGAGGCTGTCTTCAGCATGCAGCCATGAGAAAAAGAATTGCTTGATTAAGATTTGTCATGGAGGAATGTTAAGCTTAAATTAGAAGCTGGATAGGTCACTTGTTTGCTTTTCGTAAGCTTAAGTCACCATCAGTCGACATAAAATTTCGTTCGATCTCGTAAGCAAACATGTTTGGGATATTATGGCTTGTTGTTAAGAAGATCGATAGTCGTCTAAACTGCTCAACTTCGCATATCAGTTTTGTTGAGAAGATCGATCAGTCGATGACCTCACCATTGTTTTGTTTTCAACTCTGCAAATCTTAATCCCACGGGGAACATGAATTAATTATGAGCTAACTGAATTAGATCCACTTCTGCATTATTGGTTCATCAATTAGTCCATGTTAAATCATAAGATTCTGGATATGATTGAAGGGGGTCCAAGAAAATGACAGTCAACTTTTGGTTTCTTGTTAGTATCTCTCTTGGTGCCTGCACAGAGAGATCTGTTTCCCCATCAATCTCTCTCCTATCAAGATATTTCCAACCTCATGTTTCATATGATCAGCATAGATGGCAAGCCTTCTAAGATTTCAAACCAAAGATATTTGTGAGGAAAGTTACACCACTGCTTTGCTTTTTCTTTTTTCTTTTTTTTGTTATTTTATGTTTATTTCTCTCAATATAAACCCTATCAAAATAAAAGTTTCCTATGTGCTTTTGTTAAATGATCTCCATTAGCTAAGCATTAGGATTGAGATACTGAAATACTAATCGACATTAATGACACTGTAAAATGCCCTTTTAAATCCCCTTGAATAGAAAATGGAAAAAAAAACCTCCACATACATATTTAGCACTTCATTGATATCCTGTAATTATCATTTCTTTCTGCTAATCCATTTCATCAATCTTTCAATGAATTTACTCCAAAGTCTTCCTTTCAGTTCCAGTTGAACCGAAACATCCATAACAAAGCAACATCACTACAACAGTAGAAATAAAATCAAATAAACACATATCAAGATGAATGGAAGTTATTACCATATCTCATTTAAGTTTTGGGATGACCATATACACAGATGGCTATATCAATCTTTAGAACACACCACAATCTGTACAAAACAATGGCGACAGCATCCGAGCCTTCAATAAAAACGATAATATTTTGTGAATTGGTTAGCAAAATTGCCTTCGGTGCATGAAGCAATTGAAAGTCGTTCAATCGGGAGGATGGCAAGGAAGAAGGCCTAAATCTTGTCAGCAAGCAGAGACCATCAGAATGCACAGATTCTACTTGAACAGAAACTGGACAAAAAGCCTGGTAAAAAGAGAAACAACCTCAACTTGAACTTTCTATGGGAACCTGATTGTATGTAACCCTATGCTCTTGATTTGAAACTACAGCAATTCCTCGTAATAGCCTTATGACTTCATCGGTATCCTCAACATAATATTTGGCCATGCTTGGCTTTTGACCAACTGTACATGCAAAGACTTCGGGGACCAAAGGAAATAGATTACTTGAAGCTATACTGTTGATACTTTCAAACATGTCTTCATCAGATCGATCATCCCCGATGCACAACACAAAGTCTAGTGGCTTCCCACACTTGTTCAGAGTCCCAACAAGATTCTCCACAACCAGCCCCTTACCAATTCCCTGTGCAGAAACATATTGTTAATTCCTGGAAGAGCAATAAGAAAGTACCCAAGAAATAGGACGCACATATCTTCCCCAACAAAAGTATGTACCTGAGGCTTTACTTCCACAATATGCTGACCCCTCTTGACCACCACTGGTTCATTGGCCAGAACACTCTCGAGATGATCCAGCAATTCTGTCGCTTGGCAGGAACCATAGTCGTGATCTGCATACTGATAATGCCATACAATTGCACTCTCCTTTAGTTCTATGTATGAACCATCTGTGGTCTCAGTATATAACTGCATAACTGGTTCTGCTATCTTCATCCAGTCTAAGTCAACGAGAAGCGAACTGGACTCCCACTCAGCATCCTTTCTCCACCTAAGGGAAATAATAGAAGCAAATCAAGGAAATGAGACAACAGCATAAATTACAAAATTTGGAAGCGTGAACTTATCTAAGATGTACCTAATGAAATAGCCATGTTCAGCAGCAATTCCCAGGCTTTCACACGAGGTAAACCACTCACCAAGAGATACCCTGCCTCTTCCACTGACAATGAACACTGTGTTATTTGGATCGGTGGACAGGCTATCCAGGATAGATAATGTTTCTTGTCTTGGGGTCTTGTTAACAGATGCTTCAGGCATAATGGTGCCATCATAGTCCAGAAATATAGCCCTTCTATGAGTATTCTTGTAGGAAGAAACAAGATGATTCAACATTAATTTCCTAAAATTGGGTGAAAGGTATAGGACACGAAAATTTAGGCCAAATCCAAGAGCCCAGCACCTCCAACTGTAATGGTCTTTGCATGCTCTCTTCAGATCCTGAGAAAAGCTGCGAGCCCAGTGAGCTACATCATGGGTGCTGACATAACGATAATGTTTTTCATGTCGCATTTGTCTCTCCATCTCTCCTGAATTAATTGATCGATATAGAGCATCAGACACATCCTCAATGCTCCAAGGATTGACCCTAAAGGCTCCACTAAGTGATGGAGAGCAACCAACAAACTCAGATACAATAAGTGTGCTTGTGTGTGTAGAGCCAACGTGAAAACCCCTAGATTTGTCCATCTCCTCAGTTCCCTGCCTGCAAACTACGTACTCATAGGGAACCAAGTTCATGCCATCCCTAACAGCATTTACAATGCAACATTCTGCTGCCACATAGAAAGCAATTTTTTCATGAAAAGGTATAGGCTTGTCAATAAGCACCACCGGCTCATAGCTTGGAGTACCATAGGAATTATTAATCCTTTCAGCTATTAACAATGTGTCTTCTATTGCTTCCTTCACGTCTTTTCCCATGCTTCTTGTGGGATTTACAATCTGCACAAGGATAATTTCTTCTCTTAGAGTTGGATGTCTTTCCAACAAAAGCTCAAAAGCTAGCAATTTTAAGCTAATGCCTTTAAATAAATCCATGTCATCCACACCAAGTAGCAACTTCTTCCCCTTGAATTTTTTCTCAATTTCTTGAACTTTTGAAGCCGTAGCAGGATGATTCAGTACCGATTGAAGCCGGCCTACATGTATACCAACAGAGAGAATCTTGATGCTCACTGTGCGACCATAATATTCAAGTCCAATATAACCACGTTTGGATTCATAATGCAGTCCTAACATCCTGCTACAACAAGAAAGGAAGTGACGTGCATAATCATATGTCTGGAAGCCAATTAAATCAGCATTAAGCAATGATTTGAGTATTTCCTCTCTGACCGGTAATGTCCGGTATATTTCTGATGAGGGAAATGGGCTGTGGAGAAAGAAACCAATCTTGGCTTGATTCAGTCGTTTTCTTAAGAATGTTGGAAGAAGCATCAGATAATAATCATGGATCCACACATAGTCATCATCTGAATTAATTACCTCCATAACCTTCTCTGCAAATTTTTTATTTGCTGAAATGTAGGCTTGAAAAAGAGATCGGTCAAAGAGATCACCCTTATGAAGGCAGATAGGAAGCATATAATGGAAAAGAGGCCATAATTGCTGCTTGCAGAACCCATGGTAGTACATCTGAAAGAGTTCAGGTGAGAGGAACGTTGGCATGCATTTGTATTCTTCCATAAGCTTTTGAGAAACTTCTTCTTGCTCACTAATATCTATATCAACATCCAGACATCCTACGTATATGACTTCAGTATCAGAAGAAAATCCATCTTTCAGTTGTAGCAGAAGTGAGTCCTGATCCCATGTGAAGCACCATTGTCCAGTTGCTTGATCCTTCATAGAGTTTAGTGGAAGAAAGTCTGCTACTATTATTTTGCGATCCTGAGATGATAATTTAGAAGAACATGAATCTTCATTAGTGCTGGTTCCTTCATCTAAGTCATTTATTATTCCTGGGCTTGTCATCACTCTGGAAAGTGATTTAACAGAAGTACTGAAGTCCATTGTATTGTCAGACCCCAATTCTAAAAGGTTGGCACATGATTTTGACAACATATCATTTCTAGTTCTTTAGTCAATAAGACTGGCGCAAGAAGCCCTCAGTTCCAATTGACAATTTACTACCTCAAATTTTCGTAGAGTTTGATTGTATGCGCTCCCAGACTAAACCTGTAAGAGCAAACAGACTGGACATATAAGATAACAGTAAACAGAATTACTAAAATTGTGCAGCCAAAAGAGAAATAGACTCTCAATCCATGATTTTTAAATACCAGTAGGACCAATATATACCATCCTGTATTTGACAATCCAACAAACTGGTAATGGTACACTAAGTTTAGTACATTCTATTATTTATTTTTTATTAAATTCTTTCCAACAATACCAGATAATACAGATTGTACCACCATCCGATATGGTCGGTCCAATATTGGTACCCAATCGAGATTTAACCATGCATTTACTAAGCATCAATAATAATGTCAATGAAACCAATACATGCTCATTGATCCTTGTTCTTCATAACATTTTATTGAATAAAAGCTTCAGCATTTTACATGCACAAATAAGTCACGTTACATACAGAGAAGCAAAATTATGACTACTAAAATGTTTTATTAAAGTCACGACTGAAAACTTCCATAATTAACAACTGAATTAAATATCACATTGGATTCCTAGAGATCTCAGTGCTTACCTATTGCATGATTGTTTTCATCAACAACCTAAGGGTCATAAACCAGTCACCACGGTCATATTTATCAATGATATGGAGGATTGCATTAGATGTATGATCACATGAAACAACCACAATAAACACACACTGACAAGGAGTACCTCAGAAGGAAAAAAAAATCCGATATTCAACTATGGAATGTTTATTATGTGTGATTTTATTCAAGTTTAATTGTAACTACTTGAGATATGATGTATTCTTCGGCCTTCCATTTATGCTTTCATAATAAAAGCATAATTACTTCACCTGTGCTCTAGAACAAACACCAAGTATCTTCAGTGACACTATGGACAGAATAACTTGATAACACACAAGAACAATAATAAAAAAGCTAGTAACTTAAGAAAAGCTACAAAGGAAAATAATGCGCACTCCCAAATCAAACGAGACTCGACATGATCCAGATTTATGGAATTAGCTAGATATCCTTCAGATGAAGCCATGGCTATTCCAGAAAATCCAACAATACTTGACAAATTATTATCAGCTACAAGATAGGTACTTGCACTCAATAATAATATCATGTACAAGCTACTACATAATACAGATCTTAAGTGTTTATAAAACAATTGTCAGATTAAAACTTGTTCTGCAGATTATTAGATCTTTACTAGAACCATGAAAATTTACACAAGAAAGAATGAAGAATTTTAAGATATATATCGGACAAACAGATTCACGTACATCAACACTTTGCAGTAAAATATATTTCAAGATTACTAGAATGGAGGATGAAGTGAAAGAAAAATGAAATTCAAATCAGAAAACTCATTGTAAGCAAAACTGAAACATCATATCGAACTTGCTTTGATGGGCAAAAAATTGTATTTAATTGCTTATTGTTAGATCTCATTACAATCCAAAAGAATATATGTACATAATTTTGATAATTACATCAAGCATAAGAAAATTTGATGATTACATAATTTTACAAAATCCAAACCAGTCTGTAATTTACATAACATCAGATTCTCACAATCCTCATATGCACAAACCTAACTCTGTAATGAGAAAAAAAAAAACAGATCCTTCAGTTCAAGGAAAAATGCAGAATTATTGGTCCTGATTGCTCTCAAATCTGATGCACAGGCCAATTACTACTGACAAAAGCCCAACACCCAAAACAGAAGAAAAGAAAGGAAAATAGTAAAATCATCCATCAAACACATACAAAAATCAGTATTGTGTACTGTTATAAACATTCATCAGCCTAGACTTCCTCCAGTACCCTAGAACCATAGGAGATCATGACACATGAAACTAAAGGCGTACAACTTATCATAAGCTCCAGTTCTGTTCATCACCCTCCAACTTGATGATGATGAAGAACCTGTGAAAGACCAGATAACCAAGTGCACCATATCATCTTCTCTTTGTTAATATATTTCACAAATGGCATTGGTGGTTTATTATAAATATCCAAGTTCATGATCAGTTAAAGCCAGAAAATAGATTGACACAGATCGTGCCTGAAAGGACATGTCTTTTGAGATCATTACATCATTAGTAACAGCTTTTCTAACAGGTTGAGAAGAGAAAACGAAATTTTGTCCTCTAATGAAGATAATTTTCATTGAGATTTAAATACATGCATTTAATTTAGATTTGTCTAACAGAAAACTATGTTCATGGTAGATTGTACTTTAAAGAGAAGGGTCATAAAAGAAACAGGAAACAGAGTCGACTTCAGTAATGACGTCCTTATCCTCTTCGGGCCGGCCACCTCATCTTTCCATAGAGACAGCAAGAAATCCAAAACAATCACAAATTACGTATGCAAATTAAAGATTTTTATAAGAAACAAAAAAAAAGAGAAAACAAAATTCCTCGTCTCCTCGGATTATTCTCTTGGTTGCGACGAACCCATCTCCATCCACACACTTTCCACGGATTCAAGAAGATGCAAACCAAGAGAAAACGACCCACAAAAAGAACTTCACACTCCTCCCCTTCGCGAGCACAAAACCTTCAAAAACACAGATCTTTCACTACATCCACACTCCAAGAAACTTCAAGAAAGCCAGAACGCGGCCGACAGCTAGACAACGACAACACAATCCATCAAGAAAGAGACCACCGAGCAACTCAAAGACGCAGACATCGAAGCCGAGCAGGGGAAGGACGGAGTGCGTGGCTACGTACCTCGGAGCGCGGCGATCGGTGGCGGTCGGGGGGAGATGAGCGAGCTTTGTCGGTGAGGTCGAAGAGCGCTCGGAGACGGAGGGGTTTGTGTGGCGGTGTTGGGCGATGCGGGCGAGAGAGAGAGAGAGAGGTGGGATGAAGGAAACGTTCGGCAAGAAAGGAAGGAAATCGAATTGGAAGGCAATTAATGCAGGCTTTATTTTTTTTTATAGTACTCGATATTATTTATATATATATATATATAGCTATATTTTTAAATAAAAATATATATATATTTGGCTTTCTGTTAGGAAACGTTTCGTTTATCCCTACTTTTTAAAATATTTATATTATCCATAATTTATTTTTCCTCCCTTCCTTTACAATCTTTTTTCTTTTGGTCCGATTCAGTGCATTAAGAATTAATACAATGAATTAAATTGAATCACTTTATCAACAAAAATAAAATGATGTAATAAAAATTGTAAAACTTTATTAAAAATATTATAATTTAAATTATAAAAATAGAAAAAAATATTCTAGAAAGCTCAACAAATATATAATAGAGGTCTTTGTGCCTCGGCATCATATCATATCTAAGTATCAAAAAGATCATATGGATCAATTAACAAAATTAGATAGGAATGTGTGCAATTTCTTATATTTATTAGAATATATGTGTTTTGGAGAGATTAACCTGAAACTTAAGGAAAGTATCTAAAATCCCCACCATAATTTGTTAATCCAAGAATTAAAAAGCATGAATAGCACAAACAATGCTACAAATTGGAAGATGAGGGATCCATGATTCATGTACAAAAAACTAAGTTGACAAAAGAGTTGGAAGATTTACAAGGACACAAAAGGAGCATCAATTGGAGAGGACAATATATATATATATATATATATATAGGGTCAATTGGAATTATGTGAAATACTAATAATACATTATTTGATGTGACCTACTATTGTTGTGTTAGAAATTAAAGGTAAGTTATCATTGGATTGAAGATGAAAATGAAATGGATTGGTTTTCTTTGTATGTTTGGTTCATATGGAAATTTAGAGATGTTTATTTCTGCCTACGTTATTATTTGTCACAATCGATATATATATATATATGTATCTGATGTGATCTGAGACAAACGGAGGTCAATTTTTGTCAACCAAATCTAATGCCTCAGCATGACTTTTCGCCGACGTCGAGGAAGTCCTTTTTACGATTCAAGACAGCTGTGATCACACGCTTCCCTCTCTCTGTCTCTCTCTCTCTCTCTCTCTCTCGTCCTTGTTCTCTGCTGCAGAGGCAAATAAGAAGATTTATTGAGGGTGACTGTGACTGCACGCCGCTGCCCGACCACGCGGCCTCCACCTCGCTGGCATCAATTCTGGATAAGCCTGTCCTCTCACCTCGTCATCCCTCCTCCTACCACCGTCCCCCGCGCCCCCTCTTCTCTACCTGCTCGTCATCACCACCACCTTCCCTCTCACTTCATGCTACGGTCATGGAGTTCATGATACAATCATGGAATTCGTCCTAGAGTGGTATATATTAAAGCATCCTGCAGTCGTGGAAAGGTTGTAAAATATCAATCCTAAATACATGTATATAATAATAATAATAAGCTGGAAAGATCAAGATTTGTGAAGCTAAAAACAGTGAAGATGAAGGTGGTGGAAGAAGTTGCAAAACATTAATAGTTTTGCATGGCATATTTCCCTTTACATCTGTGTTTTAAGCACTTATCCCTCTCTATATATATATATATATTAATGAAAGCTGGGAAAATTAAGTCACGAAGATTTCTGTCTCTCAAAGGAGTGAGCACGAGGGCTGTATGATGTAACTGATGAATCCACGGTAGATAATGTGTTTGAGAGAGAGAGAGAGAGAGAGAGGGGTCATTGTCCATTTGTCCATCAAGACGAGGAGATGAGGAAGATGGTGGAAGGCGACTTGGCGGTGTCCCTCTCGGTGCATGTTGGCCATGACGAGGCCAAGAACAAGCAATAGCCGGCAGTAGATTTGCTGGTGGGACTCACTCGAGATACGTACCTCTCTCTCTCTCTCACCAGTCCAACCTTCGATACAGCCTTTTCTTTTTCTTGCCCTCGTCGTCTACTACGCAGGGTGGGCTCCGCTGTTCCTCCACTGCGCGGAAGAAGGATCGACAGAAGCTTTGGTTCTCATCTTAGACAGAGACCATGGAGATGAGGGAACATACCATGGAATCTAACTTCACATATATGTAAGGGAAACTCCGAAGCGTATCCACGCAAAATGCTGAGTGCTTCTTCAAACCATAGTTAAATGACGTGAGTTCAATTCTATTTATCTGTTAAGTCAAATCTTTGATCGTTCGTTTTGCTCTCACATCTCATATGGTGTTGTTACAGCACAAATGCATAGACAAAGATCATATTTCATACGTTGAAAAATAACGTAGAAAACCGTAAAATATGTTATTCTTCACTTTTGGCCGGGAAGCGGGACCCGCGACAGATACCCGTGGATCCGATTGGGACCCCCAGCAGATACTCGCGGGTCCCACCACTTTGGTGTTTCGGATGAATGCCTCGTGCCGTCGTGCGGTATGTATGAATCGAAAGAAATAGAAACATAATAATGCACCTAAAACATCCTTCGCATCGTCGCATCAGTTCTCTGTCGTCGAGTCTTGGGTGGTGGATCTCCTAATCGGAGCGTGGCATTTGTGATCCGTGACTTGAGGTCACGCATGTGAATGATACAAAAGCATACGGCATGACATCGCAGCCACCGCTGTCACGCGCGATCGCTTCCCTCTTTCTTCCTGAGTTGCTTCCAACGATCGCAGCATCTCAAAATATGACAAGAGCAATAATGAAACCAGCATAACGCGTTTATGATCATGTTGACCGGAGATACAGTCGACGGCAGCCATGATTAGATCATAACAATCGCGTGTTGAGACGTGATTGTCTCTATCAGTTGGGTCCATTAATGGTAGTGCTTTCGGATTCAGTCTGCAACTTTGAATTGGCAGGAGAAGAAGGGATTAATTGTCGCCGGAGGCATCGATTGATGTCCACCACCCACCCTTCTCGGAAGCTTCACGTGGAAGCAACTACTGGGTCTATAAATGCCTGTAGTTTCAAGGTCAACAACATTCACGGGTAGATTAATATATATCAGTGGATATCACTGAGGAAGTTTGATAGATACATCCGACTTTCTTCTTTGGATTCATCGTCGGAGCTGTTTGTGTCAATTAGCTCAGCTCGGATAATAAGGTTCTGATAGCTCTTCGTTTGAGTGTTTGAATTCAGATTACGATCGAGTGTAGATTAAGCATGTGCACGGAAGTACGAGACATCAGTAGATACTGAGACTGTATGACTCGGTGGTGGTGGAGATTTGCAGTGCCGTCTCTAAGCTCGCGACGACCTGCTCCATGGACGGACGCTGCTGCTTGTGCGCGACGCAGGAGAGAGCCAGCTTGAGGCTGAGCTCAAAAGCTTCGACGGAGTACTCTCCTCGCAGTCGCGGATCAGCGAAGTCGGATAGCTCTTCACCTTTTGTTAGAATCTTGGGCTGCGGTGGAAAGCTTTTTCGTCAGCTGTAGAGTAGTACTACATCTATGGAGGGCGGAGAGACGGTAGAGCTGACCATTCTACTCGACGACATCGGCCTTCTCATTACGTTCAGGTTGATGACTCTTTTCCCCGAGAGGAGTTGCAGGAGGACGATGCCGAAGCTGTACACGTCTCCTGCGGCGTGGACTCGGTGGTTCTGACGGTATTCTGGGTCGACATAGCCGAAGGTTCCTCTCACCTCCGAGCTCACGTGTGACTCACCTACATCTACTACTTTGGAGAGACCGAAATCTGATAGCTTTGCTTCGAAGTCGGCGCCAAGGAGTATGTTCGTTGGCTGCATGTTTGACGTCAGATAATTCTGTAGATCAATGTGGCCTAGAAAGAACAGTCAGGAGAAAGATGCAGCCAACCTTCACGTCACGATGAACGATGCAGCCTTCAGGATATGTGTGCAGAAACCAAAGGCCACAAGCACTGCCAATGGCGATCTCCAGCCTCTGAGTCCATGACAGGGTTTTCTCCTTTCCTGTCACATTGTCGATCATGGTCAGCGTCTCAAGAAAGAAGAAGAAGAAGAAGAGAAGATAAGCCTATTCAACAACACAATACCGAAGAGCCACTCCGACAGATTTCCATTTGTGCACAGCTCATACACGAGGAAGCATTCATCTTCTTCTTCGCAATAGCCCAGCAAAGCAACAAGGTTTGGGTGCCTGATATGAGACAGGCTGGTGACCTCTCTCATAAATGTCTCTGCATAGCCATCCTTGATATGCTTGATGGCAACATGACATCCATCTGGAAGCACACCTTTGTACACCTTTCCTGGCAAGTAGAAAACTAATCAGAAATCAACATTGCATGAACTCACAACATCGTATGAATGCTTACCGGCTATACCCTGACCGATAGAATTTAGAGCACTCAAGTTATTTGTGGCAGCATAGATCTCCTTGACCGACATCTTTCTACAGCCAAAATCTTTGAATGCTGATGCCTTGGGAGCTGCAAAGCCCACTGATGTAAATGTACAAGGATCTATTTCAGGGTTTGAAGACATGAAATAGCCGACGTAAGTGCTACGGGAGAAGCATATATACACGTACCCTCATCTTCCACAGGGGTGTCATCAGATCGATGTCTTCTTCCTTTAAGCAAATGCCATGATGTGATTAGTGTTAGAATCACAACCCCAAGTAAGGAACCTATAAGAATCCATATGCCTGTTTCCACATATAAGTTCATCTGAGAAACAAATTGTTGATTCAGGAGCTTGACATGAAGAAAGGTCAAGTCAGTAACCTTTTGTTGTCATGTTGTATGTTCCACCATCAAATGATCACTTCTATTCTGCATGTAAAGTTGAAGAGAAGGATCACCAAAAAGAGGGCAAATAAAATGTAAATTTATCCTTACAATCCCAAGACTTGTAGAAGACTCTGCTGGCGTTCGAGTGTTGTCCTTCAAACTATAAGGAGTTGGAACTGACAAAAAAGGTTGCCTCCTAAGAAGCTAAATTTCCTTCTTTCTGTACATCATAATCAACCCTTTAAAGCATCGAATAGATCAAATAATCGAGAATTGGATCGGCCTCTTTATGCTTATTTTCGAGAAACTTAATCTACGTATAAACTGGCTAAGAATCCGGATGCTTTGGCAATTCATGGTGATGATGAAGGTGTACCTTTGGACACTGCACCGAGACAAGCTTGAGCTCTCTTCCTGCTGCTACTTGGCTTCCTTCTCTATTATGTTCTTGCTTTGGTTGTGTGGAGGTTTGTGAAGAGATCTATCGGAGAGTGCTGCCTTGAAGGCATCGCACGAGGACAGGGAGGAGCTTTAAATGGATGGAACAGCGTTGCCGGCCGGTAGTCATGGACTTGGGTTTGTCGCGTTTTGTATTGGCCGAAACATTTGGCCACTCAGGAATTGAGAGAGAGAGAGAGAGAGAGAGAGAGAGAGAGAGAGAGAGAGAATGAGTCTTCCTTGTTGGGTGGATAAAAATATGGTAGCTTTGTAGCTGTCAATGGCTTCGGTTTGACATGTCGAATATTCACATGTTTTCTTTATCACTTATTTTTTATGTTTTTTGTTTTCTAAGATGTCATCTAATTGGTTAAAATGAGAGTAAAATCTTAGGATGATTTCTCCAAAAAAAATATATTTTTTTTTATTAAAACCTTTTTAACTAATTTCGAATATATCCTCATAGCTAATATAAGAATTATAAATATTATATGAGTAAGATTTACAAGTGTTTTTTCTAATCTGTTTTGTATGTAATAGAGTTTCGGTGTTTTTGAAATTAAAAAAAAAGTACCAAAAACACTTCAGAAAAGTTGAAATTGTCTTCTCTTCTTAAATGGAGAATCGTTTTCAAGATCAACATTCTTACTATCCCAATCTATCAACCCTTTACTCATTCCAACCTGTTGATCTTTCATTGGGTATAGACGAGATTAGATTATTATTTGCGTACTCATGTCATGACAATTGAGGATATAATTCCAAGGAAGAACTCAACGATCACTCGAATTCAGTCGCCCTCCGTTTCAGCTTTATTTCTTTGTCTTTGTCCCCTGCACCGGCGGTCGAGGGATCCGAACACGAGAGCTCGCGGGTGGCGATCAGCTAATACGGCGGCAGAGCGTGAGGCCGTCGGAGATGGAGAGCTGGCAGATCTCGATGCGTGGGTCGGCGGCGAGGTGCCGGTTCAGCTCCAGGAACTTGTCCTTCATCTCCATGACGTAATCTAAAACAGGGTACTCCGGCTCCACCGCCACGGTGCCGCTCCACAGGGTGTTGTCGTAGCCGATGACGCCGCCCACCCTCACCAGCTCCACCACCCTCTTGTGGTAGTTCATATAGTTCTCCTTGTCTGCATCCACAAACACAAAGTCGAACCATCCCCTGTACTTCTCCTGCACCACCGATGCACCAATCGAGTATGAATCCATGTACCCTACATGGCCGAGTTCATCGATCTTTCACTTACCTCCTGCATCAGTTCATCCAGGACGGGTAGAGCCTGGCTCTCACGGAAGTCGATCTTGTGCGCCACCCCTGCCTTCTCGATCACGGGGAGTCCCAGTTCATAGTTCTTCCGATCCGGATCGATGGCCAATATCTACACAAGAGTGTAAGCTAGCTTCATCCCAGAGATTTCTGTGCGAGCGGTGGGTGATCTACGTACGTACCTGGCCATCCTCAGGTAGGGCGAGAGCGGTGGCGAGCAGGGAGTAGCCGGTGAACACGCCGATCTCTAATGTTCTCTTGGCGTTCATCAGCTTCAGCATCATGTTCAGGAACTGCGCCTCATCTGCAGCTACTGCCATTCCATTCCTGCTCGATGTGAGGCTATCAGAAGAGGGAACGAAGGCACATTGGATTGAGGCCGGAGGAGCTTACCAGGGGTGTTTGGCCGTGATGTGGCGGAGCTCCTTCATGGCCTCGTGCTCACGAGGGTACACGCTGGTCTTCAGTATATACTGTACCGCACACCATGCAAGATCAAACACACACACACATACATATACATATACATATATAGAGAGACAGAGAGAGAGAGAAGTTTCCTGGAGTCTACGAAAGAGATGAACCTCGTAAAGGGCATCGCTCTGCAACAGAGTCTTATTGGCGTGATCCTTAATCCCTCTATCCTTTGCGACATGGGACTCAGATGGCGTCGCCATTAAATGTTGTTAGTTCTCCTCCTCTCTCTACCAGCTCACTGTGGGTGGTGATCGAGGAGGAGGAGGAGGGTGTTCGCGGTGATATATTGCGTGGTGGTCTGCAAATGGAGCGGCCGCTGCGACACTTGTCCGGCGTGATCCAGGGAGAGAGGCGGGCATCACGTGCACGCGTCGTCAGTGGGGAACGGGGCACCTGACGAGACGAGGAGGGGCAGCGGCCTCAGGGTACCGGACGCGACATCAACGGCCGCGAATGATGGTACGATGTGGACGTTATGAAGCCGTTCATCCTGCTTTTAGAATTGTGATGATGAAGGATTTATCATGTCGTGTCATTGATGTGAGTATAAGCTCATGACCTTAATTAACTACGTCCAACAATATATATTCTCTTCTCTGTGGAGGAATATTGAAGTGACACTTCTCATGAATTCATATATTTTGATGAGTATTTCAATAAAATGGAAAATTGATTTCCATGAATGAGTTTAAGAATAACATAATTCTTTTTTAATTTTCATCATGCTCCAGTCAAATATATCCTTAATCGATTTAAATATTATTTTTGGATCAGTCAAAACTTAGAAACATAAAATCTAATCAAAATTTATGCCAGAAATCATGTTAGCTATTAGAGATGGTAAAAAAATAATTAAATATACCACATTAGGAGAGCATCTAGAGGTTATGTTGTACAATTAAATCAATAATTACAAGAACAATACTTTATATTTTTAGATATATTTTCATTACAAACTTATAAATCAAATATTTGATGTTCACAAATAGATATTGACCAAAGACATGAGGTACGAGAGTGAGTAATGGGATATAAGATACAAACTTCCTCGAGACATAAGATATAAAAGTTTTTCACCTTCCAAAAACTTTCTCCCTTTTATCCAAATTTTTAATAGTCAACAATATTTTTCTTTTGAATACGAGAATGCTAAATAAACAAGTCAATTTTGCTATATCAATATCCATCTAATAACTTAGATGCACCACTTTAACTATAATAGTTACCCATAATTTCCTATTAATTTATGATATTCCAATTATAACAATTGGTGATATCAATGGTTATATATATATATATATATATATATATATATATACATATATCATATAATATTGGGATTCCCCTTAGGGTTTGTTGCATATATAATGATGCACCAAGAGATGCATTTGTTTGTAGTAATTGTAGTAACCAGTTAGAATTGAACTGTGTTCTTGTGCTCTTTTTGAGGTTATATTTCATCATTTCCCTTTGTTTCTGTTTCATCAAAGGGATATTCCAATGAGTCCATCTTTGGATCATAGAGCACAAGAGCATATGAGAGAGATGCACTCCTAAGACTGGAGATGTCAGATAATCTAAATGCAGTTATCTGATTAATAATTAATCATGTTCAATCATAATATGTCAAAGGAGTAAACACCTCACAGTAAAATACGGCTAAAATAGCCTTATAATTCATTTGACACTTAATCCTCCATAAGCCACTTGAACATTGGCAGCATTACTAATATTTCTTCCAGGAAGAAAAGAATCTTGCATCTATTTTCTCTCTCTTTCCTTTTCTTTGAAATCCACAGCAATCTTCTTCAGCAACCAGACCATAAATTTTGCAGGCAAAGAAACCTCTACAAATGCATGAAATCTAACCTCTCTGTAGGGTGATTTTTGTCAAGCTGATGAAGCTGATCAACATATATATCCTTCTACAATACAAATAGAACTGTTAATATACAACTTGAATATTTGAGAATGAAACTTCTGAAGCATGGAATCCTTTCTCAAGCATTTCTAATGTCTGATATCAAACTTTGATGATGAAATGACCACAGCTAGTCCTTTTGCATAGTTCATTGTAAAATGAGCTAGTAACAACTCTGCATCAAATACTCCACAATAAATGATCTAAACCTGGTAAACCTTGAAGAATGAGCTATGCAAAGGCAACAATAACATCTACCATGATATCATGTTTACTGTTCTCTAATACTCAAGCTAACTCTATAACAAGTTTCTTGCTCGAAGAGTGCTTGGCTACACTAAACTTGATATCCTAAGAACCATTGTACCTGCCCCATGTCAATCCTGGCTCCACCATCCTGGGTGGCCTTCCTTCCTCTCTGGCCATCTGCAGAGGTCCGGCATACCGGGCAGCTTGGCCTCTGCAGCAGCCAGGTATCCAAACACTGTGCATGGAAACTATGCCTACATGATGGAAGCAACTTGCAGGAATCACCCACCTCAAAGTTCTCCAGGCACACAGGACAGTCAGCTGTGCAATGGATGTTCTCTTCTACTGCTTCAAAAGCATAGCAAGGGAGCTTCTCCAGGACTTGCAGGGATAAGCCCTCTGATGCATCAGCAGGTGTAGACAAGCTGCTGAAACCCAAGAAACCTCTTCTGGTTGCTCTCCAAGACATACAGATTTGGATGAGCAAGAACACTCCAATGCCACCAAATACTAGGACAATGCCTGCAAGCTTGTTGTTCATTCTATGACCTTCAATCCTCCACCAACAGTCTTTAGCTTGTGAGGCAGTAGGATGTTAATAATATGACTCATTTCTAAAGCATGCGATGCATGACATTTTATTTACATAATTTTGAAGAATTAGTCTTGTGAAAAAGACCTTACACTTGTTTTGCAACTCTTTTTCTTTTTGTGTGTTGAAGATGGTGATACCTGACCAACATATAGGCTTTAACATACACATTCCCATAAGTAAGCTACACATCCTGCCTCCTAATTAAACATAAATCTCCAAGAATTTGTCCCAATGAGACACAGGGGGATGATTTGGATACACCTATTATACAGAAAGAAGGCATGGACAAAGATGTAGACCTGTAACTTATTTGTTGCTCAGCAAACTGTGTCATTCCTATCACCTCCTCTGATGTACTTCTGTCCCTTATTTTTGTTAAATGCTTCTAACTTAATTTTCTGCAGTAGACTAAAGTGGGCAGCAAATTGATATTTCAGGGTCAGGCAGGTTGAACAATTAGCTTCCAACCTAAGCATCATTCATTGTCACCCCCTCCAAAAGAGAAAAGGAAAATGTCCAGGTCAAAAAAGTTTAGGTGCAGGTGCCAACTTCACAAAGTTTTCAATTTTCTTCAAGATGAGAGAACCTAATCATTTAGAACTGTCAGACGAGTTAAAATATTTGGCACATCTTCAACAAAGATATGAGCTATAAACTTCTTAAAGAAGAACGGAACAAAAGCCAGTATTTTTCGTAGTGGTAAGTGTTAATTTTAGGATCAAACAACTTTACTACCCATATGAACAATCTCTGTGAACTTCTAGCAAGGTTCTAAGTTCACATGGCACAAAGATCTCAATTTCCAACAGATACAAGAGTAAGATTTCGATCCTTCCAAAAAAGAAAGTCAAACTTGAGAACCATAAAGCTAGTGAATAATGTCATAACACAAATTTATCAAGACCTAATAAGAGCAACACACGAGAGATTTTACAGCAAGGTGTTGGGCAAAGCAGAATGGATAATATTAAGGCAACATTGGACAAAGTTAGGGATAATATTGGTAAATATAGACTAAAAAAATAAAGAGAAACTTTTTATTAAATGCAGTACCTTCAAGCTATTAATGTCAGATTATCAGCAATCAATGTCTATTGATCATTTGAACATGCAAATTTCTCAAGGGATAAGCCATCTAAAAAGCAATATTTTTCCTTTACGCCTAATTGAGGATCAAATGAATCAGGAAAGAGTTAGAAAGAAGCACAAATATTTTTAGCTGGTCACAATTTATAATTCATATTACCATACACATAGGGCACACTTGGGAGCATCAAATGAACTACCTTTTTCAGTGAATCTAACATCTAGCATATCAGCAGTGTCTGATCCTGCTTCCTATTTGTTTCTTGAATAAATATAGGAGAACTGTTCCATTATTGAGTTGTCTCCAATGAGAAGTTACAAATAAGATAAATACACAAGAAGATTACTGGTTCTGAAAACTGAAGCTTAGTCTGAAGTTAACCTGGAAATATAAAACAGGTCGATGTTTTCTTGTTTACTATCTGCGCTGTTTCATCTAGAAAGAAGAGCAACATAAGCAAATCAGCACATAGACATCATGAACATGAAATGTTTACTTTTTGGGCTACGCAACATGTATTATTGAACACCCCGAATCAATCTTCATGTTGCTCTTCATCTTCAGAATCTACACAGTATAAGAATACCGAAAGCAAAAAATTAGAGAATGAGCATTCTAAAAATACATAATAATAGAAAAGAATGCCGTGCCATACAACATTATAATGCCTAAAGGCCATAAAATTTTGTAAAGCTCCCAGAAGACTTTAATGCCTCAACTGTATCTTTTTATATCCACTATTCATTAATAGAAAGTGGATAAACATCTGGTTGGGGGAAGCTTCATATGAAATAACAAAAGAAACAGCACTTACTTACCTGATCTAACATCATCACCAACTTGTCCTGATTGGATTTGTTTCACAAGCATCCGGAACATTAATATCCACCAGTAGATATGAAGAACAAGCAGTGAGAATAGAAGTGTGTTGAAGACATAATAATATATGGGTCCTTCAAACTTATGTTTTTCTTTGTCCAAAGTCAAGAGAACCTCGTAACTGTCATGCAAGAGGCAATAAGGCAATAACTATGTCAGACTAATCACTGACTCATCTCCCCATGAAGCTTCCAGCAAATAAACTGACACAACATAGAACAACATAGACAAACTCTGGTCTAACTGTATATCATATAGAATTTACTAACTGTGTCTTCTGCTTGTAAAAGTATAAAAGAAAAAAAAAAAGAGGAATGATTAATCTTTTGCTTGCCCATAGGCATACACGAAAACGAATGCAGGGCTAACAGCTATGTTCTCCAAGATGCATTCTGAATGCAATAGAAAGATCCAGAATAATCTTCAAGGCCAAAATCATTAAAAGGCTTACATTTACCTCAGCAGTTGATGTATATATGTTTTCCTTTGACAACTACTGAGCCAAGATATCTTTAAGAGAGAAGCTTGAACTACAATATAACATCTGCTTTTACTGACAATTACCAGCATGACTCTGTTCCATTAGATTCATAATTTCCACAACCTCTTCCAATTATTTAATGATCATTTCAACTACCTGCTCTCTTTTCTTGTCAATCTGCATCTTCTAAGTGTTAACCAGAATTATTCTCATTCTAAGCAAAGATCCCATTACATTCTTCATTACTTTAAGAATGACAAGAGTCAGTCTCGTTATAGTAAGCGTCTGCAAATCTGTGATATATACTCATGCTTTAGGGAGTCTACACCTAATGCTACCAGTTTTAACGTCAAAAAAAGACTTCGATCCAAAAGTTTTTTGGTTGTGTGTGTAACACTATTTTGAAGTATCCAGAATTCATACATAAGCAAATCAAACATCGATTGTAAATAAATAAAGAAGAAAGAAAGGTTTCCTAAGTCATCTCAGCATAAAGGTCTATTAAAGACATCCACGATCATATAAATAATCTACATGCTTCTTAGACTTGCTCTCCATTTATCGAAACTATTTCTCCACTCTCCTTCATTTTTATTAAAGAGAACAGAAGTAAGAAGATGTGTCAGAGGAGTTCAACAACTTAGTAGTCCCCTCAGATCTCACCTTCTCCTTCAAGATAGCCTTCCAATAGATCCCTCATCTATAACAAAATGAGCAAGTGATTCTCTCTTAAGTCACAATAACAGAATCCCTAATCTTGCAAATAGGTTTCCCTTTAGTTTGAGGCTAAAAAGTTCTGGTGAGGTTAAGTTGTCCCCTTAGATCTCACATTCTCCTTCAAGATAGCCACCCAATAGATCCCACACATCTATAACAAAATGAGCAAGTAGTTCTCTCTTAATTCAGAATAACAGAGTCCCTACTTGCAAATTGGTTTTCCTTTAGTTTGAGGCTAAAAAGTTACAGTGACGTGAACAGATTGCATCAACTGCCATCATGGTCTTAGTTCATGTCCATAAAACTTGAAACTGCTAGCAGACCAGAATTTCCATAAAACATTACCATTTGATATTACTTGCATAAGAAACTGGTGCTAACCTTGTACTTCGAAGGATCCACAAGGGATAATATATAAGACGAAGAATTATCCATGAAGCAACAAATAAAAGAAATGTTGCATTAGCAAGCAGCTCACAACCGCTATACTTAGACATTTTCCCCATTTCCAAGAATACGTCACTTGCATCATGAATGGCTAAAACAACTGAACCAACACGAGCAAACCTGTTTGAGGTCAAAGAAACTTATAATATCAAAACAATTCAACTAAGTCGTCATAAGAATTCAAATTAATTAAGCTAGCCAAGTCATCCAAAAACATGAGCAGTTCAGCACGATCTCAAACTATTCCAATGAAGTAAATGGCTTTACAGGATCGATCAAAATAGAAAATGGCAGCGGATAACCCTGCCTACTCCATCATTAAGACTAACCTGAATATGTAAGACAGCACAATGAGAACAACAGTTGCCATGTGATGAGACATTGATACTCCAAAATCCGATCTTCTTGTTTCCCAGAACAAAAGTGCAAAAATTGAATATGTGTAGAAGCCAGCAACATACATATAGACAAATTTAAGTTTTAATCTGGAAATCAGGAAATGATAAATTGTTAAAGTTAATACAATACGATGCTACATCAATGAATGCTTATTTCTAACAAGCAAATAATTATAAAAATATCTTACTTAATCTTCTGATCTGGCCAGACCTGATTCCCTGGCCCTACCCAGAAGTATCTTGTATTGGTGAGCCAGGGCTCGTTATATGTAACAGATAGAGCCAGAAGTTCGCCTGAAAGAAAATAAACGAACTTCCAAGCTGACTCCTTAAATTTATTGATCTTTTTTCTCCTGCTATCTATTCCGGTGCTGAGCTTTTCAGTTGATTTTTGTGGTATAAGTAGCCTTGCTAATTTCTATGAGAAAAAAAAAAGATTATCCAACACATAATAAGCGACATGTACCGGACAGTACGAAGAGAAGATAATCCACAAATCAGGACCAGCACGAATCCATAATAGGTTAAACAGATGATCCATGACTAGATTGGTCAAATTTTACATGTAGCAGGGAAAACAATTATTTTTTGTGTTTAATTGTTCCAGAAATTGCTTAAATTATGACCAACAGTTTGATATCAAATATTCAACAAAGTCCTCAGCTTAATGAAACACATATACCTAACTAGAATTTAAATAGAATTAATCAGCTGTCTCTTACAATACCTAGTTAATGCAGATGGCGCTGATTTATTCCTCATGTTGACCTAATTAGAACCATTGAAAAAGAAAAAAACAGTAGAATGTGATATTGACACCCCAAACACACGCGATGTACTTACAAGTTCATTGATCCCAGTGTTAACATTGAGCATAAAAGTGTGTATCTAAAACAGAAGAAAGACTTCCTGGCACTATGTGTTTAATATACTCATAGGAGTTCCAGAAGGCAAAGGCCATATTTCCATGCATCCTATCCTCTATCTAGTCTTCGGTGTTTATTACGTTCTTCAATCTTTTTAACATAAGTCTGATTATTCTACTATTTGTGAATCTCCCACATGTTAGGTGGAATAACATGATTTAGTCTCAGTAATACTCTCTTTAAAACCAGCTAATATCAATCAACCAAGATGTATTAAGTAAATACTCATCTGAGTTGTGTTTTTGCAAGTGTTCAGACTGATATGGTATCTGTCAGTATGGTATAGTGCACCATGGTATACCATTAGGGAGAAATATAAAACAATAATCAAAGTCCTAATGTTCTTGGTTATGGTCAATACATTATGGAAAAATACATAACTAGTACAGTATATAATAATTGAGGGACCAGTATTTGGCTCCATGTACAAAACCATCGGGTGCATGTACTTACTCAAAAAAAAAAAAAGTTATGTCAGCAAAAGATGGAAAAACTTTAGATCTCTTTTACGAGTCATACCATAAAGGCTTTAGATTGGAGATAATAATTAAGCCACTTCAAACCTTTTAGCAAAATTCAATTCAATTCAGCCTAGTTTTACATAACCTTAGTACCTCTATGCTAAAAGCCACAGCTATTATGGCCTTTTCTTGTTAATTTAATAAATTAAATATAAAAAGGTTGGTCCTGGTTCCTGACTCCAGAGCACAAGGCTCCTACCAATGCAGGGTTTCAAGTGAATCAACATATGCAGCCTTTTACTTGGAAGGAAAAGACTCAATTGTAGTCCAAATCTGTAATTACAGCCTTCCAAAATTTTCATATGTGCTTGACAATTTTATTCATGTCCTGATATCCAAAACCATTTCCATGCCTTCCGTGGAATAAAGGTAGGTGAGAAAAAGTTGCTGATACCGGTGAAACAGAGTTGACACTCCGAATAAGAAACACCTAGAATTGGCTAATGATTATCTTAAGATATAAAACTAAGATGATTTTTTATGCAACAAAATGCTATCCAAAAGACACAAAAGTCATTTTATGTTACAGAAATTCAAAATTAGAGTATGAGTATCAAGGAACATCAACCAAAAAAAAGGTTTAAGCACAAAGAAATGGTCAACGGGAGGTAAAAAAAAAAGGCTCAAACATTGTACAACACTTGCTCCATCCATTAAGCGAGGAAAGGAAGGCTTCTCTGACTAAAATGGAATTTGATAGCCTTGAGAAAAAGCAAGCTCCATATGAATCCTTTTACACTTCTATAAAATCTTTATCGATAATTAAGCCGGAGCTAAAAACAAAGCCCTAATCGAAGTTAAAGAAACCCAAACAAAAAGAAGCTTCCAACGTTTGCTCAAGCAACTTCCTCCACACGCGTCCCTACACAGCTGTTCTCAGTATGAGAAGAGATTAGCAAAGAGATTAAAAACCAAACTTGAATCAATTACACCAAAATTTAAGAAAAATAGAACAGACACCGACGTCAAGAAACGTTTTTGGGAGAAGAATCCGACCGAAGCGTACGTTTTCATGAATCAAGGCATGGCAGAAGCGGAAACAGCAGGAGGCACGAATGACTGACCTCAAACACGAACCTATCGAGGAAGAATCTGACCGTGGGGAAGAACAGCGCGAAGAAGGGCAGCGCCACGAAGTCCTCGTACGTCGGGTACCCCTCTTGCCCCCAGTCGACCAATCGCCATGCTTCAACCAAATCCATGGAATTCGAGATCGACAAGAAATCCCCGACGAGGACGACTAGGTGCGATACGAGAAAGATTTAGGAGAGGAGGAGACTGCTAGCTCGATCGATCGATCGATCGATCGGTGCGGAGGCCCTTCGCCAGACCAAACGGAAACGGCAGAAGAGGTTTACCAAACCACAAACAAGAAGGCGAGTGCATCTGTTAGTCTTTGCGCATACGTCCATGTCAGGTATAATAATACGTATCCGCTCTGAGAACATTAAAATTACATATACACCTCCTATGCATAGTGACAGTTTAGCAATATGCAAATGATGATCCTTAGGTCAAATAAACTAAGGATTAACATTTAAATTTGTATTTATTGTGGCAAAATTAATTTTCTAGATTTTTTTTAAAGAAAATAAGCTATTACTAATAATTTCATCGAACCACAATCACAAATTCTATTTTTTTTTCTTTTTAAGACTTTCCTGACCCATTTTTAGAATTTAGAATTCCCTAATTGTGTCTTTTGTTTTTTCTATAAACCAATTCAATTATAATATTTTTAATATGATTTTTAACAATACTAAAAAAACACTATAAACATAATGATTTTATAAAATTTGTATAAAAACAGTATATCATAATGTTTTTATACTGTGTTATAATATTATAAAATAATATAAAAATATTATAACTATATTGGTTCAATGAACCTATGGACCGATTTCCATAAGGAAAAGAAAGAAAATTGATAAATCATTGACGATCAAATCAGGAGTATTACAAATATTATACAAAAAAAAAGATAAATTTTATTAAATTTCTAAAAATTGAGATACTTCCCGAGAAGAGCCCGAAAAAGACTTTTTCCTCAAATTCAACCTATCATTATTGTTTGAGAAATATTCAAAATTATAAAATAATGTTGATCTAATTAAAAAATAATTCTAAAAGGGATTAAAAAAAGTTATACAGTAGACATGGATAAAGCAAAAAAACTAATATATATATTCAGGAATATCTAAATAGTATTTATTTCATTGCTTGGACAAATGTGTAAATTTACTTGCAACTTGGAAATAATTAAAGGTGTTGCCACTAAGAAACAGGAAGTACCAAATAGCAATGTACTCTTGTGATGCCAATTGCTTGGCACCACATGCAATGGACATTTGCTCCGATTGTAGACAAGCAGCAATTTAATAGAACCAGTTGGCAAAGAGAAGTCAAAGTCAACAGCAATAAATAATATGCATGCAGTCTGCATTCTTCGCTCCTGGGGGTACTAATGCCAGCTAATTGGAGAGCTTGATCCATGATTCGTGGGCTCTATAAGATTCCAAATGTAGAGGTGGTAGATGTCAAGATCTCCGTCAAATCTAAGACAGTTGAAGGACAGTGTCTCCCTAAGGAGACAAATTGATGATCTCCATTAATGCCACAACAGATCTGTTGAATCAGAGGATGTATTAGAGCACAATAAAGACCACAATGAGTGCATTGATGATGTCTCACCTCAAGCGAGTGCAAGAATGACTTTCTTTGATTCGATCCTTGCTAGATCCTGCATTGTCGAATGACTTCCATTATGTCCGAATTTTGAGATTCTGATATAGAAAAAAGATTATGAAAAAAAATCATTGGTGCACTATGTATGTTAGGTCTTCAAAGCACTAGAATAATTTGGACCAATTGTATTGCTGATGCATAATAACTCCACAAAACAAGCTACATAGTTCAAAGCTCAACTTTGCAGACTATTGTTGTTGAAGTCTCTATTTACTGGAAGCCAAACACACAAATGTGAGTAGCTAACATTTAAACATGAATAAATAAATATTACAGCAATCTTTATTCATAGAAATAGCTACAGAAAATATGGGAGTCAGTTTAATGTAGCTCCGTAATCAGATTTCCGGTCTTATACAGCTCAACTGAATGTAATCAAAAGATCAATTGCATCTAACAGTCTTTTCTGCAAGGCCAAATAGTAGAAAGAATTCAGCATTCAGAAGGACTAAGCAAAATTACAAAACGTCGACAAAAGTGTTCAAGAAAAGCAAAAGGAAAATAATTACATTTGTGAAAGATCTAGTACCTGAACTAGCACTGTTATGGGATTAAGAGGCATGTAAAGCTTGCACACATTTCAACGTAAAGCATCTGTGATCACAGGTTCTTATCAATCATTACCATTAGGTATGATGCTCCACGGGTTTCCTACCTATTACCTGAAAGAAAAATAAATGCATATTGATTAATTTGACTCGGACTACAGTTTGCACATTGAAAATTCATGCACTTAACTAAAATCTAGACTATGATGTCAAATATGCAACTCTCTAATCATGATACATGATTACTGCATCTATTTGACATTTTAATAACTAAGAATGTTTCCATATGACCAGAATTTCAGAAATCTCCTGCAGGAATTCTACCCTTTGATGGCACTCATAAGATAGTTTCCTCGATTTTGACAGTTCAAATTGATGTTTACATCAATGCACCTTAGGCATACCTGTGTGCATGATAATCCCATCATATACTTTAATTTCAATCAAGATATTTTAGTATGGAACACCAATGTGTCGTGTAAATTTATCTAAAATTCTGGGCTTGACTGCATTCTTGTTACTACCATAGAGTCCGCTCCAGAGTCGATGCATTTCAAATTATTACATATGAACTTTACAGCACAAATCATAAAATTGTCTAGTGTTGAAGTTTATACTTCAATGCATTGCATACTAAAACAAGAAATGGGTCGATATGCCACACCAGTAACTTGGGTGTCCATATCTGTTGACAAGAATCAGACATAAATGAGAGGAGCAAACAAGTAGAAAACATGTACTAAATGGCATTATAAAGGGAATTCTCATTCCACAAGTAAATCAGCAAATCAGTGGTACAAGCAAAATTAGAGCAATTGTACAAATCCACAGAGTCTTGCTGGTATTGCTGCTACACTGCCAGATGCTATGTATAGGTCATACAGTGGTTAGATAAAGATGACCTTCAACTGTAGTTGGAGTTAATCTACCAAAAGCACATACAAGAAGCAAGTTTTGTCTCTGAGAACAACGAAATTGGTTCTCTCACACCATCTACTGTGGCCATCTTCTTCTAAGTTGTTTCTTCATCCAGCAAGGACAATCAAAATAGCTAAGTGTTCACATATAGCTCTAACTTTAGCTTGTGATCTGCTTGAACTCACTTTGCTCAACACCAAACAAATTTTCCCATAAACAACTTGAATGTTCATCTGAACAGAACACAAACAAGAGTCTGTCAGTTTGTGGTTGTCTCATTTACACCCCTAAACACCACTAATACTTTTGCCTTTACCAAGTTATTATAAGCGCAAGTACTGCATTTGACATAGGACAAATTGATATGAACATTTATTTCGGAATCAAAGAAGGAAAGAGAGAGGAGGAGAAAGATAATAATCTTTTAAAAATGGAAATGAGAACTACCAGACTCATTTTAACTTTAGAAGTAACTCATATGGATAAAAGACTTCACACACGTATATGGAAGATGCAATTATACCATTGGAAAAGGAAAGGTGACCGGACATCACTCATACATATACAATGTGAGTAAAAACAAAAAAAACAAAATTACTCATGCATTCATCAATCAGTTCATGCTCGACTGATAGTCTTTTTTTTTTTCTCATTTATATAGACAACCTATATACAAATAAAATAAAATAAAATAAAGAAACTAACATTTCATAAATTAAAGTATATCAATCATTTTTATTGTCATCTTTCCAGAACATATATTTTCATATATTTTTGTAAATATATCCATTCGATGGGCTTTCATCTCCAAGAAATCTTCAATTAAGAAAAAGACTTTCTTGTATAGACAAAACCTTCAATAAAGATTATAATCTTTAATCAAAATTAAATTTCAATTTCCTCCATTTTTCCCTTGTTTTCTTCCTTTTTTTTCCTTTTCTTGAATAATCTAGAAAGCTAAACTTGAACCATGGGTAATTTTGTCATGTGGCAACATATGACATTTGTAATATAACCCTAAACTATTCAAATTCATTGAAACTAAAAATAAAGTTAAATGGCATCGCATCAACATTCCTTCATAAAACAATCGTAAACATCTATTATCTAGGACAAGCATACTGGTCACTGCACCACAACTACTCTGAGTTTTAGGAAACTTTCACTTTTGTAAGTGGCATACGGCAGCAAACAATATCATTATGATGACACAAAAAAAAGTGGACTTCCAATTCCTTCTAATTAAAACTAGTTTCTTACTTGTAACTCGTGAGACCCAATCAATACGACGGTGACCAGATTGCTTGTCAACTCTCTTGGACTAAGATTTCCAGAATCGAACCAAAAATGCATTGATGATTACGACTTGCTTCCAAATCCAGCTCCTTTACACATTTTATTGTTGCGATTTGCACAAAACAAGTTGTAATCGACCGAGTTATTCTTGATTCTCCTCAAGAAGGCAGATCTTGCAATCCAATCTTGCAGCGAGTTGAATGACACCAGCCAATTAGATTAGGAAAAAGAAAAGAAGACGCATCATCCAAGCACATACCGAGATCAAGACAAATGGAAACCTAGAAGAACCATGCTAACGACCTGACAACCAGAGAACACAAGCACTGAGGAGCTTATCAGAAAGGTTACCTCTGCGACCGACGCGCCCAAATCATGACGAAAGGAGCCTCGAGCCGCGGATGAAAGCGACGGAGCAGAGGACGATGGCGACGAAGGCAAAGACCCCGAGAACAAACATGAGAGATATCCCGGCGACCGCGAGGTCCGCCGCCAGCTGGAGGAGGGGGAGAATGCTCGCCATCTCCATCGGCTCCTTCATGTGTTTGTGGAAATGACCACCGACGAGTCGGCCCCCCGCGATCGCTACATCACATTGCACCGTTTCCAAACGACACGTACGCTTACAGACATAGTCGTTAGATATAGATTTATTGGGTGCCCTTCGCACGCATCTCAAAGCATCCATCACATCACCACGTGTGAAACTGAAAAATCTGTTTATTTTCTTTTTTTGGAACATTATCCATTTCATTTATATTTACATCACTTAAAATGAATAACTTTTTATCTATCCCCAAAAAAAACTATACATACATAAATATATATATATTCGAAAAAAAATCCCCCAATTCAAAATTTTTCTAGTATTATTTTTTTATCTAATACCTGAAATACTTTTTTTTCTTTTTATTTTTTTCTTTTCCTATCGACCCGGTCATGGGATGAACCGATGTAGTTATAATATTTTTATACCATGTTATAATTTTTTTAGTAATTATTCTGAAATAATTTAAATTTGCTCTTCAATTTTCTCCATGTAGCAAACTAATGGTACAAATATTCCAGAGAGAACAGACTTCCCTATTTGATATCAGCATGCATCAGGACTATGAGAGAATACTACTTGGTGTTTGTGAGCTTGGAACATTAGATGAGGCACAAAGAACAGTCACTTTGAGAGAGAGGATTGGGTGGAAATGTTTAACTGATCAAACTTGATACATGGATTAAAAGGACTGAGGCACAAACCAAGACTTCAGTCTGCTCCATATGAAACCACCAGAGATCAGACATGGAAGGAACAAATTTGTATGTTTAGGAACAAATCATGGCCACATTCTGCAGGATGTAATCTGAAACAGGGCATAGCATTCATGCTCTAAGAACTGCCATGAAGGCATTTCCTTTTGAGGTACTGCTGCATGATCACTCTGTTGCTCTTTAGGTAGAATGAGTTTGGAGAAATTTCCATCAGTCTATTATTGCTCTTGAACTTGTGATTTTAGTGGATGCAGATCGATCAGGTCAGTGTTTCTGAATCTTGTTAGATCACGCAACTCAAATTAGGTGGAATCGTTTGAGACAGGCTAATGTTCATGCCGCACAAGAAAGTAAAGGAAGAACACGAAAAACGAGCAATCTCCCTCGTCGAAGCAATCCTGTAGTTGCAGTGGTCTATCACTCATCTGGTCCAGTGGAAGAAGAAGGAAGCTAATTCAATTCGCTGCAAGGTTCTCAAGTTTCCTCCGGAGCTCAGTGTTCTCATCTCTCAGCTTCTCATTCTCGGAGTTGATCTCATCACGCTCTCTCATCACACGGTTTAGCTGGTCGAGGAGCCGGCGGTGCACCGACCGGAGATACATGACGTGCGACCTCAGCTCACTCAGCTGCTTCTGCTTCCTCATCCGCGACCGGCGAGCTGACTCCCTGTTGGATATCATCCTCCTCTTCTTCCTCTCCTCCGCCAAGCTCGTTTGGTGGTCACCTGCCTCATCTGAGGTTGCACCAGAACCGAAACAGGAGCTTGGAAGGCCGAGGTCGTGCATCATTGGCACGGCCTGGAGCTGTGCCAGACGAGGTCCAAAGAGACTTCCACAACCGAAGGAGGTGACGCAGTTCTGAGGCATGCCGAAATGGGCTGGAGAAGAAAGTGGATTGGAAGGTGAAAGGTAGTGAATGCTGGCAACCTCTCCTTGTTGCATGGTGAAGAGAAGGAAGTGCTAGGAACAAACGAGAGAGAAGGGGAGGAAAGGTTGAGGATAGGGGAGGATAATAAATAGTGCAATGGCAAGTTAGGGAGAGACCCACTGCAAGCACTTTTAAATAGAGCAATTGGCCTACTTGCATCAATGGAGATGGAGCTGATGCATGCATGCCTCCCTCTCATGTATGTGTTCACCTAACATACAGAGCATCATCTCAATTATGGCTGTCCGATCGTGATCAAACAGGAGTGATGTGCAAATGCTGGACCCATCCATGACATCACAGCTACATGGTGGTGTTACCATTAAACCTACTGCTGATTGGGTAACAGTGACTGGCAATTGCCACAAAGTGAAGAGCAGCAGGGCACTTATGTCATGGTGTTGCTGGGTGTCTGTGGATCATGGATGATGGGATCACAGAGCTTCCAGCATGCAAGATTGTGGCCATGGAAGCAGTGTGAGGTAGTGGTTGAGTGTTAGGACACATAACTGCCCTCATGGTGTGCCATTTTGTAGAAAGAGAATGGAGGTTTTAGGAGGTAAACATGAAAGAAGAGGCAGAGACACAGAGAGAGAGAGAGAGAGGTGCAATTTAAGTGTGATGATGCAATGGCAGTCACTTTCTGTATTGGAATGGAATGGATAATTAGGCAAGAACAAGTGGTGCCAAGTTTATCACACAATGGCATCATTCTTTTAGGTTTATTTTGGTCGGCAAGATCTTGTTTGATCTCTTAACATCTCATAAATAATGCTTGTTCTTTTCTGAAAAGAATTAAACAACATCTTGAATCTTTTATGCTTTTTTGTTACTTGCTTTATTCTAATCTCACTGTTCTCATCTGCCAACACTGTTGGGAATAACTTTATCTGCTTCACCTGGTGCTCCAAATTTTACTTTCAGAGTTTGGTTGCAGCATCTTAATGCTAATTCATTGATTATATTTTGTTTATAATGCATTGACTTGACTAATATTCCGATTTCCATATGTCAAACATAGTGGATAGGAAAAGGAAACAAGAAATTAAGATGTGATTTCTATGTTGCTGTGTGTTCAAGTAAATGCAGAACAAAGAGACAATGACAGCCTTCCTTTTCCTTCAGCATCTGACAGGGAGCTCCAATACAACCCCTTTCTCAACTGAGTATTTTATTGTCAACATGCCAAAACAAATGTAATGAAAGGGTTGCGTACAGTATGATCTCCATTATCAAGTATTTGAAATCTGTGAAAATTCTCTCCTTTTGTGTTGACTTTTGTCCTCAGGTCAGACAAGTTGCTGAAACTTTAGTTTATTGGCTTGACTTGTCATTGATGCTGAGTTTATCCTCTCTGAGAGACAGTAGCTTGGTGGAATTATTTGCAGAATTTTCTGATAGATGATCAATGATCAAGCAGTTATTACTATGATAGATTTGCTGATACTCACAAATTTATGACCAAACTCTTAGTTTTCTTCGGGAAAAAGATGAAACTAATTAATTGCTTATTACTATGATAGATTTGCTGATACTCACATCTTTGAATTTATGACCAAACTCTTCTTTTTCTTATGGAAAAAGATGAAACCAATTAATTGTAGATCGGATAATACCTTACGGATACCGACAAAACACTTAAAGCGAATAATTCCTCGTAAGCTCATACAAAATACATCCTACTGAGAGAGATGAATTCAGAACACATTCTAAAGCTGCTATCTGAGATATGATTCTGATCTTTTTTGCATGAGTTTCTGCTTTTGGCTGTCACCAGTGCTTGTCCTCGTTAATGGCCTTTTCGCTGCTACTACACACACACACAGATTCCATGCTTCCCATGTTGCTCCAACCACAGCATGAGTTAGTGAGGCCTGATGCCTCTCAGAGTTGCCATCATGATATTGACATGGCAACCGTTGTTCCACAACTCATTTTCACTATGGATAGTGCTTCTTGCTGACTTGCAAGGGATTAAGGTTTGCCTGAATTCACATATGAATTATGATTTTGGGTAGTATATGAGTTATTATCTGTCCAAAAACACCTTTTTCAAGCATCCTTTTTCTGGTTTTTTTTTTAATTTGTTCGATCTATTTTCCATCTTTTGGATAAAGAAAAGAGGAGAGTTTGAGATGTCTATATACCTACGTTGTGATCAAACATAATAATTAGAATTGTTTGAGAATAATTGCCACAATTCCATCACATCTTGGACATTGATGTTGCTAGAATTGCCCATTGTTTGATAGGTTGGTGGCAGGATGACCACAAGCTTGCTAAGCACAATGATATGATGTTTCGTAGGCTCAACTGTTTGATGTACTTGCAATTGTGGGACAAAGGCAATGATTGAGATCTTTGGATTTATTTTTGGAGTATGGAGAGCAGATTTGATTTGATGACTTGGAAATCACTTGTTTGTCGATGTTATAGGGAGGGATTTACTTTACTTATTAGTCTGTAAATTTCTTTTGATCTTTCTTTCTAATTGAAAATATTGATTTTGAGAAAACCAGCTGAAAATAACATCAAAAACTTTGTGCACAATCACTTTGATTTATTTGATGATTAGATTAAGAAAATCTAAAATATGGTTTTCTATTATTATCTTTGAGTAATTTTTAGATCTAACCCATATGCAAGAAATCTAATAATGGAGTGTTGCTTTCAACTTTTTAGACTATTTGATCATCATGTGAGTCAAACAACTAAATCGATTCCTTTATTCTGTGATGGAGCTCTCCATTAATACCAATCCCTTGTAATCTATGTGCTCGAGTTCTTAGATTTGTTGTCGGATTTGCATGCAGAATCCAGCAATGGAGTGGCTGACTGCATCAAAGCGATGATTCCTTCCTAATCCAATGGCTTTCTTTGCCCATCCTAACATATTGCGTCTGATGCAGCGGTACTGTGAGATCACGAGCTCTCGTGTTGCTTGCTTCGACATGACTCGCCTGAAATGGAAGCAGCTCCGATCCTTCTCCTTCCACCTTCTTGCAGAAACCACAAGCTGTATGTACTTGGCATGACGAGGAAGGTGCTGGAAAAGACTGTCAAAAATAAGGAATCATAGCGTGTGTGCACCATGAAAAGGCTTTGACCTTTGTCTGCCATGGAGGGGCATCACTTTGCTTGGTGATCCCGCACGGCGAAGTGCTGCGCGAGGCCGACGCCAGTGTTGCACCCATTACACACACCCAGTCACCTCACATCCCGTTATGCCATATGATCATTCATCTCACGATCATGTTATTTCTTTCTGAGACCATTCTATTCATCCAACAGGTTGAAATCATCAACCTCTATGCTTCGGCCACTGAGATTTGTCTTTTATGGCATGCCAGCGAACAAGTTGCAGATGCAGACGGTGAGGAAACTGATCCGACTTGCATGCATGAGATGGTGGAATGATGGCATCAGCCGGGAAATTGGACCTTGGAGCTCTCCACCATCGTCGCCTCTCGGAAAGTACACAGTTCGTGCATGGTACCGTCACTGGTACCCCCTCCCTCTTGCGTGGATTAGGATTGGCCGGGAGAGGATAAAGCTGGGAAGCAGGTGAGAAGGGTTAGAGAATAAGAGCTGTTCTGCTCTTGCATGGTATATATCCTCCACTAGGGTTCGTGCTGCTGCATTTGGGAGATGCTTACGCGTCCAGAGAGGTTGGCCATGGTGCACTACGAATGTGGAGTGTAAAGGAAAGCAATAAGGCATGCTGGTTAAACAAATGGAGCACTCTGGGATTGTTAATTTAACGAGGAAGCCATCGTCGTCTTCGATGGAGTGTCGTCGTCAGACGACGTGGTCGTCTCCAGCAGTTTCAGGTGTCGCCAGCAGATTGCTGCGCGTTTCGTGCCCGAGATGCCTCTTCTTCATCCTCCTCCTGCACGAGGAGGTATCACCAACATGAGGAAGGCTCTGATAGGATATTATGCCATTCTAATTAGTCTTCCTCGGTCAATCATTCAAATAATAATAATAATAATACGATGAATTCCCATAAAAAAATATTTATAATTCAATGACAAGGATGGATGAGTTCGGATTGGTTGGGTTACTCACACCTTTTCATTTGGGCAAAAAGTTATGGTTGATCAGATCTTGATGAGGAAAATTGCCAACAACGACAAGCAGTCTATCTCCAAGCAATGGTTGAGTTGCTCCATTAAATGAAAGGAAAGGAAGCTGCCAACTGCACTCAGCGCAGTGAACCTAATCGACCAACCTTGCTGACAAACGTTGCCATGATTGAGCTCGCCACTTTATAGAATCGATATGTAACACTTTGTCTGTCGTAGCAACACATTGCTTAAACAACAATCTAAGGCCGAAAGCACCAAATGAACGCAAAAGTGAAATGACAATTTTGTTCTTTCGAAGCTCCAAAAATCACCTTTGAGAGTAAGGGAGACACGACGAACTTATGAGTCCTTAGTTTTCATACTAAACTTTTGATCGATAGGAATACATAGCTCACAGATCCCTCCATTTGATACCTTTTGCTGTGTACGCAAATCGATATATCTTTATAGAGGTTTATAGTGCATACAAATTCTTCCTTTTTTGCAGCACTTGGAAGAAAAATACACACAGTCGCAACGATGGATAGTTTCAGCCGATTAAGTGGTACTGGAGGAGGTAGAAGAAGGATTGAATGCCTCTTGCTCGGCGCAGTCCAAGTTATCGCTGGAGAATTGGCGGCCGACGCCCATCAGGTCGAGGTAATACTGGTAATGCGATATAACGTTGTTCATGCCGTCAACTGGGCCCTGGCCGCACACCTGGTCGCCGTAGAGAACGTTCATGGTGGATCCGAAGCCCGGCAGCCTTTTGGCCAGGGTGTCGTTCTTGGTCGGCTTCCATTTCCCCACGAACACGTCGTGGGCGGATGGCTGCTTCTTCTTCATCGGGGTCATCCACCTGTAGATGGCAGCTTGGAATGCTAGGGTGGCGTTCTGCTCAAGGTACTCCGGGTGGTTCAGGAGATCAACCTTCAGCCCGTCCCCGATGGCTCCGTAGTTGTAGTTCCTGCGTCTCATCGGCAATGGAGTTGGATCTCTGCCGAGCAATTGTGCTGCAGACGTTCTCGGACCGTGAGCAGAATGACGTACCAGTAAACGGGCAGCGCGCCGCGGCCGTAGTAATCAACTCCGGGAGTGCATGGGTAGAGGTAGTTCTCGTCGCAGTAGGACTGGCTCGGGCTCATCTCGCGCTTGTAGCATAAGCCCCAGGCGAGCGGGCCGCCGGTGGCGACGCCGTACCCACCTGCACCAAAAGACCGAGAGCATGAGGCTTAAAAGGCCGGTGCATGGAGGTGCATGGAGGAGAGGGTCCTTGCACGAGGTCTTGCTGCCGACGTGGCCAAGGAAGGCGGCGACCTCCCTCATCTGCGTCTGCTTGCCGCCGGTGGTGCCGAAGCCGAGCGGCTGGTAGACGGCGGCGGCGGTGATGAAGGAGTGGTAGTCCCAGAATCCGACGGCCTGCGCCACGGGGGTGTTGCGCTTGCTGAAGAGGTTCTCGAACTGGTACACCTGGAAGAAGTCGGAGATGGTCTCGTTGCAGCAGTACACGCTGTTCTTGCACTCCCACCCCTTGTCGCACACCTTGGGCTTCGCCGAGGACGCCGCGGTTGCGCACCACGCGGCCAGTACCAGCAAATGCAGCACCACCGCCACCTCCATTGATGGGTTCTTCCTCGCCATTGTCTCTGGGATCTATCGATGCAGGAGAGGAAGAAGATCTGCGTCTCTATATAGACAGAGGGGGGGGGGAAGAAGAGATCGAGGTGGGATGCTGATGGCAGCAGCTGGCGCTTCAGGTGTTGCGTCGCTTAGAGTGTAAGGCAGGCAAAACCGGGGACACAATCGAGAGGAGGTTTGTCACCCATCAGAGATGGCCCTCATCACCTGTTCTGGATGTGATCCACCACCAAGCATGAGATTGGCTGGAAATCTCATCATCTTTTTCTTAGAAATTGGAAGAAAATATCATAAAATTCTAAAAAATTCTTTTAGCTTTTGTGGTCTGATAATTTAGCACAAGATATATTAAAAATCTAATTAAATTTTATTATCTCCTATATAATGATTGGATAATCTTAAATTTTTATGCTTGTTCTCATATATCAAAAGAGTCTAGTTTAGATTTGCCAAAGTTTTACGATATCCAAGGTAGTGGATAATATCATGCACACATGTTATTTTTTTATTAAAGATCATTTCAATATCAATCCTAGATTAATTATATTACACATGAGAGTTTAATATTAGTCTTATCATGATATTTTAAGTATCGTTAGGTGAGATTTATGTGAAGAAGCTACAACTTTGTCTCTCTCTTTCTACCATCAAATTGAGACAATGAGAAGGTACACACTTTTTTACTAGACTTCTACATTAACAATCAAATTTTCAAAAAATATTGTTTATTTTAATTTTTTTTATTAATGTCCATCCCTTTTTTTTTCATCGCTCTCCCATGTTTTCCTACATCTCAAAATGTTTTTGATAAGATAAATAAAAAAACTTTTGTCCTCTACATTGAACAAGTTTATAAGGTAAGATAAATTAATCCAACTATAATGTTGGTTAATAAAATTATAATATTCTAATATCTCAAAAAAATATTCATATTGTGTTTATAGTATTTCGGTTTAGTCCCTACTACTAAAAATGAGCAAATACTATAATCAACTTACAAGAATTTGATGAGTTTATTATTATTAATTTAAGTTTAAATATTTTAAAATAATAATTTAAATTCAAGAGAAATAATGGACCAATTAAGTTATAATATCTAGGAATTATAGATATTTGCACACCCGGTCCCATGGTCTAGTGGTTAGGACATTGGACTTTGAATCCAATAACCCGAGTTCAAATCTCGGTGGGACCTTAATATTTACCAAATCAAAAAAATAATTATGGAGATTTGCAAGTATTCTAAACGGATTTGATACTTCGAAGCATCATTTACACAATTTTTGTGAATCAAAAATAAAAAATATTAATGCACATCTTGATTTGTGAATATATATATATTTATATATATATATATATATATTTGCACAACCATACTATTTTATCTTTAGGAGAATTGTATATATTTTCTAATAAATAATATTATATATATGATCTAATAATTTATATAATTGATTCTGAAAAAGGATTAAATAGGTAAGGGAGAAAAAGAAGACTGAGTATTGTTAATATTAAAGATTTAGATTTAAGTAAATTGATTAGGATGAAAATATTTATTTGGGATATTATAGATTTTTTTATTATTTTAAAAACTTATATTTTATCTTTTATCAATATAAATAGGTGCTATTGGATCAGTTAAAAAGCACTAGAAGTACTCATAGTTCCTCTACTATTCTCTTCCTCGTCTTCTTGAAGTTTTATAAAAAAAAGTCAACTGTGTTGTATCATAGTCTAGTTCAAAAAATTTAACAAGAGTACATCAATTAAAAAAGAATGAAAGACTAAGAAATCTAAAAAAAAAAAAAGATAGACAGGCATTAGAGTAAATACTTCTAATCTATTTCTTTCTATCTTCAAATATGATAATTATTAATTTTGGATTATTAAAATAAAAATTTTATTTATCTCACATGAATTATGAAATTTGGTAGAATATACAGAAAGATGCAAGAGCCTTCTACATGTTACAATAAGCAATAGATGATTTCCTATTTTCTTGAATCATGATGGTATCAACATTAATAGAAACCTAAAAAATATGTTTGAAAGCATAGACGACATAAAAATTTTAAAGCTTCAAATTTTTGAACGTGAATTTGAAACTCTTATGATAGATTTTGAATCTATCGTTAATTTCTTCTTAAAAGTTTCTTCTATTGTGAACCAAATAAGATCTTACGGTGAAAATCTAAAAAATTATAGTTTACAAAAAGTTTTACAAAGTTTATTTTCAAATTTTGATATGATTTCTATTACTATTGAAAAAGCTAAATATATAAGTATATTATCTATTGATGTATTAATGGGCTCCATTTTAGTTCATGAACAAATAATAAATAGAACATGCTCTTCAAATGAGGATAAATCAGAAGAAGGATAAAAAAAATTTAGAATCCAGAGATATCAAAATGACAAAGGATGAGGCCGATCAAATAAAAGTAACAAAAAAACTTGTGAATGTTTTTTTTACAAAAAAAATTAGATATATTGAAAAAGATTACTGGTATAAAAATAAAAATCCAAATATCCCTCTCTGCTTTTACTGTAAAAAATATGGCCATGTTAAAAAAGACTATTGGGAAAAAAATAAATAAATTATCTTGAGAAAAATAATAGTAAAGAAAGGATAAAGTAAATATTTTCTTTATAGGATGAAAAATATTCTAGATCTATTTGGTTTTTTGATAATAGATATAGTAATCATATGATAGGGGATAAAAGTTTATTCTAAAAGCTTAATGATTCAGTTACATTTATCGTACTACCGGAAATGGTAGTAAGGTTAAGATGAAAGGAAAATAAATAGTTATTGTGAACACCAAATCTAGTAAAAAATTTATTGATGATGTGATATTTATTTTTAGTTTAAAATAAAATCTCATTAGTATAGGACAATTGATGAGAAAAAGATATTATGCTATTTTTTATGATGAAAAATATTTGATTTACAATAAGAAAATTAAAAAATTGATAGCAACCAAAAGGATGACAAAAATACAAAGTGTTTCTCTTATTATTTTCGGATTTCTCCTTACATATTGCTATTGATGAATCGACATTATGGTACAAAAGCTATGATTATCTGAATTTTTGTGGATCTATACAAACTATCTTACATGACAAACTTTTCAAAATTCAAACTGATAAGAAGATACTTCAGAACAAGACTAAAGTTGATGAAAGTTCTAATGAAAACAATGAAGAGTCATAATTGAAGAAGCAAAAAGTTTCGGATTCTATTTCATTTATCGCTAGTAAACCTGTTACAAAGGTTGTCAAAAAAGAAAGCACCAACAATGATGAAGATGAGACTAACAATTCTGAAAAAAAAATTGATAATGAATATTTAAAATGACAATAAGAGGTCTCAAGCATCAAGAGACAGTAATGGTTCTGACGAATCTTATGAGAAAAGTAAATATGAGTAACCACTAAAGACTTCGAAGAATGTTAAACATTTTATTGATATCTTCACAAAAGCTTTAACGAAAAAAAAAAATATTATGAAAATAATTTCAAGTTATAACTATTTGAATTAAGGGAGTATGTTAAGATTAATTCAAATGATTAATATTAGATAAAGTAAAAGATAAAAATTTAAATTTAAATAAATAGATTAGGATAAAAAGATTTATTTAGGATATGATAGATTTTTTTAATTATTTTAAAAACTTATATTTAATTTTTTAGTCAATATAAATAAATATTAATAGAGAAATCCAGAAAAAACCTAAGATGAAAGTACTCCTCTACTATTCTCTTCCCTGTATTAAAAATAAATAAATAAAAAAGCTAACAGTCTTAACGCACATGGAAGCGAATCCAAAGCGTCGGTGGGCCCACCGCCTGCGCAGAGGGCACACAACCCACCCAGACGGCGTTGTCGGCGCCGGCAATGCCGGATCGGCCCACATCATCCATCCACCGTCGCCATTCCTCGCCGGTGTCCGGATCGCAGGGCCGGAGGGCGACGCCCCCCGCCGTCCCCTGCCGACGACGGCAGAAGGCAGACGCTCGGCTGTCACTCCTGCAGACGATGCCGGAAGCACGTGCCGCTTGTCACTGCCATTTTGTCTCTTTCTTAATCTTTTCTATTGACTCTTGTTCTATTATACACATGATTGAGGGGGCTCTTTATATATATATATATATATATATTATATT
>LVTN01000042.1:615309-630993 GCA_001649415.1 Musa itinerans | reverse complement strand
TAGTGTCATATATCAAATTCAATTCAATACATCAAAAATATGTTATCTATACTGTTAAATCACAAATGTTAGCATTAAATTTTGGTTATCAAAGTTGAATCCTAATTGGGATTTAATATGGTTCATTTGTGGAAGGTAGACTCCTGCAAGTAGTGTTAAAGTCACGCAAAATTACATTATAGCGCTCTTGATAATACTTATGGTGTTATACTTATTTACTGAATGGTTCATATAATAGTGGGGGCATGAAGTTCGACCATAATTATCATAATCATGTATTAAATCTAAAATTATATAACTATCTCTCGCATGGTAATCATTGGACGTAACTAGTTAGTTTTTTTTTAAAAAAAATCTATAAAATATTGATATGATGTTAAATGATCGACTACGTGCCTATGTTGCGTTGGACATACAGACAAATGCTAATTTGGATTTAAACTCTTTTTTTTCTTGAGTCAATCTCAAGATAAACTCTTCTAAGTAATGTCTAAACCATGAAAACTATATCGGGACACTCCTAACAATACCTATTTGAAGTTTAAATTAATGGTCTAGTGGAATAGATCAGACTTGTTCTATATCTCACGATATACTTGTGTACCTCCCTAGGTGTTTTGGATTATTACATGCATTCATTGTGTGGTTCATATAGTAATGGGAGCATGAAGTTCTAAGTATCTTAAGTTTATGTCAAATCCGAGATTTTAATCATCGGGCACAACTAATTAGCTTTTTCTTAAAGAAAATCTATAATATATTAAAATAATGATGAATGATTAATCAAGTGATTCCATTGTGTTAAACATATATAGCCCATTAGCCAGCTACATGGAGCTAACGTGTTACTGGTATGAATAATATGTCGATCATGATCATGTATAGTCGATTCGTCAACCACATAATCTAGTAGTGTGATCGAAGCAGAGCCAATGTCTCAATGCGCGACACTAACACATCAATCACGTGATTTTTACCCTAATATATACCATGTTTAAACTATTTTACGAAAGAAAGTGGATCATATCCAAATTATCATATTATTATTCTTCTTCAAACAAAAAAATCATCCCCGGAGGCTGCCTTGCTCTGTCAAATTACCAATCAAATATAATATATACAATGAAAGAGTGTCACAAAGGACCCACATATATTTAAAAAAATATAAAATTTGTACATAATAATATAAAAAAATCAGACGATTAATGTATAGTCAATCATGCAATTAATCAATAATTATATGTGATGTGCTTTCTCCGAGGCTTGTGGTGAAAACAATGCAAATGGCTAAACAGTGCATTAATTACCTGTCGGCAATCTCTTCAATTACTGCGAGTCACCGACAAAAGTAGCTCAAGTAATAATACTATTTTCTAATTTTTATTTGATTTTATGAATATAAAGAATATAAATTATGTTCTATCATATGTTAAATATATTGATCGACTGCATTATAATTACTGTTGCAGGCTGAGGAGGAGGTCGGTGAAAGCCAAGCCTGCAAGCCACCAGAGATTTGGATCTACCTGGAGGACAGTGTCGTTGTTGCCCATTGCTCCTCCTGAGCTAATTTAGCTTCATCTCAGATGAACTCTTCCCTGAGGTAACACAGGTCTGATGAAAGACATTACATTGTGGAGAAGACAGACGGCAATGGGACCTTTCGGTTCATCCAAATCCGGAGGTGGTGTCCTTCTTCCATGTGAAGCTCCCAAGTAGATTCACCTCTCTGTCACTCTTCTTTCCAACACCTTCTTCCCAAATCTGCCCTTTTTTTTCCTACTGTTCATCTTTAAAGTTGGAATAATGCAATGTTTCCTCATCATATATTATTATTTTATGAGGAGTAGATCTTAGATTGAAGACGACCAAAAGCCAAGCTTGCTGTAATAATATCAAACAGTTGGGGCATTCACTTTCTGCTTTGCTTCGCACACTTGTCATCCCTGCCATCATCATTTCCTCCGCACTCAGCTAACATTCCTCTCTCTCTCTCTCTCTCTCTCTCCGACAATGAGGCCGCAGCAGCTCCTCGTGTACCACCTCTTGATCTTACCACTACTGTGCGTGCCTGTACCGGAGGCCTCCGGCACCGCCCCCAGCGGTGTCGGCAGGGTCGTCCACGTCGGGTCAGCGATCTCGTCCCTGGCGGCCAAGGGCCCTGCGGCAGCACCCCCCAAGCAGACCAACCTCACGTCGGTCATGGCGAGGAAGGGGTGCGCTACCTTCGCGGGCCTCCTGTCCTCCACCGCCGACGCGGAGCAGACGTTCGTGAGCAACGTGGACGCCGGGCTCACCGTGTTGTGCCCCGTCGACCAGGCCATGAAGCCCTTCCTGCCCAAGTTCAAGAACCTGACCGCCGACGGCAAGCTGTCGCTTCTGCTCTACCACGCCATCCCGGTGTACTACTCCATATCGTTGCTGAAGACCGGCAACGGCGTCGTGAACACGCTGGCAACCGACGGCACCGCCAAGAACTACAACCTGACGGTGCAGAACGAAGGGGAGCAGGTGACGCTGAAGACGAGGCTGACGGTGTCCACCATCACCGCCACGCTCATCGACAAGGACCCCCTGGCGGTGTACGCCATCGACAAGGTGCTGGAGCCGGCGGAACTGTTCAAACCGCCCGAGGCCCCCGCTCCGGCGCCCGCGCCGGAAGCGGACAAGATGGCGGAGGCGCCCAAGGCCAGGAAGTCAAGGAGGGCATCGCCGCCAGCACCGGCAGGGCCGGAGGAGCAGCCAGCGGATCAGAAGGCAGCCGACGAGAGCGCTGCCGGGAGGACTGGCGTGGCCGCGTTGGCGGCGGCTGTCATTGCGACGGCGGTGGCGGTGATTGCGGCCTAAGCTTTCCATCTTGCTTCCTGTTTTTGCTTTCGAGCTTTTGTTTCGGGAAACAAAATTAACGTGCGCTTTAATTTTGTTTCCGCTTCTCTGTGTTTTGTGTGTTGGGAATGCTTCTAGCGATCGGTGTTGGCTGTTCTGTCCTAAGCATGCTCTCATAATGTACTTAAAAGGGGATAAAGCTCTTATCAATGGATTGCATTGTGATTTGTTTTTAGTGCATACACTCATAAAATTTTAATCAAAAAAATTTCATTTTGTTTTTAATTATTTATATATATTTTTATCCAAATCTTTGGATCAAATTTTTTTTTTTTTTTTACCTTCACCACCACAGGCCAAAAAATACAATCAAAAGTTATCAAGAGATCTTCCAATATTTGCATTCATCCAACAAAACAAGAAAACAGCAGTCAAATGACCACAATTAGAGACCTTGTGTTCAGAAGATGGCTTTAGATTGGGGAGCATGGAGGCCCCATCACAGCAGGGAGAGAGTTCTTCCTCCCCCTCCTTCATGAATCAGATCTCTGCTTGTTTGGGATTGCAGAAATATGATTTACAACAACAATAGAATCACTTTAGATTGACGAGGCAGGAATTGTTTGTGCAACAGCAGGATATGGTTAGAATCTCAAATTAAAAGCTTCTTTGACTTCTATAAATTTCTGAAGGCATCTTTAGCTTCTTTGTGGTTCTTTGCTTCTGCTGCAATCTTATCAGGAATTAACAATAGGAATTGCTTACTTTGAGGAGATTGGAAGGAAGGGGTCAAATTGTCCCAAACAATTCTGTTCACTGGCAAGGAGAGTTCTTCCAAGTGGGACTCAAACAGAGCTTAGAACTTGAGCAAGACAAACAAAGAATGGCAAGTTTAAAATAGATTCATCCCATAATAACTTGTCACATATCAAACAATCTTATTTCAAAGAACTTCTTCTCTCTAGTCAAAAGAATGCAAGTGTGTAGTCAAACTTTATTACCAGTAGACTCTCTCTCTCTCTCTCTGTGATGTCCACATCTGGGTTGGTCTTCACTAAGTTGAACAAGACAGACATGGCTAAAGTGTCAGATCTTTTCTTTAACCATGGACAATTTTATTTTGTCATCCAATATTTCATATTTGGAAGGAACTGTCTGAAGAGGAAAAAGAAATTGTTACTTAAGGATCATGTGTTCTATCAATTCCATATGTGTGGATAGAGATAAATGCTCCACATAGAGAGATTGAGGGAGAACTTTTCAGGATCTGTGATATAGATCATGTAAGAGTTTACAAACTCAAGTTTGGGGTAAATCAAAAGAGAATTCATCTTTCTTACAAGAATTTGATCATCTCCAATCATATAATCCTTATATGCACTGTAACTAAAAACAAAAGTAATGCCAAATTCCTGAATTATAAACCTGATCTGTGACACCTTTTCAAGCACAGAAACATAAACTGCAGGAAATGGAAGTGGTGGTACAATGAGAGCTCTTATTGATGGCCACCAACCTGTGTTGTGCAGGAGGGCAAGTTCTGCACATGTGCTTCTGAGTTCTGACAAAGCCTTTCCCTGATGATTGAGATCAAGGAGAGTAGCAGAAACCAACACTGCATGACTCCAGCAAAAGAGATACAGCTGTTGAGAAATCTTTCTTTTGGGTGGAGAAAAGTTGATCCAGTCTTGACAATGACTGGATCAAAGTTTTGTGAAGACTAGAAGTATCACATATGAATGAAATAAAAGAAATCTGAAAGAAAAGGGAAAAATAGTAACATCAAAATCTTCACAAAGTTTACACTAATAGATCTACTGATTTATATTCCTAACATTTCCCCTCATGTCATCTGAAGGCTCTATTGATTTATGTTATTAATGTTTCATGTATTTTGAAGTATAGTTTGTAGCAGAGACTGAAACCAAAAACAAAAAGCATACTGCAAAAATCAGAAACAAGGTCATTGTTGTCATTGGTACTGAAAACTTGTATGAGTTTGCACCCCCACAGCACAATGATCTGCACCAAAGGCTTAAGAAGAAGTTTGACTCCTCAACAGTTTGCAGATATTTGCTGTACCAGATGAGCTCTGTTCAATCACATGCTATATATGCAGCTGTGGATCAATTCCTCTAGAGTTACCAACCACTATAATAATGTGAGTTCACCAACTATTTTATTTGTAATATTATATTAGGTTCTTTCCTAACAACTTCAGAATTTCTGATTTGTAGTAATAAAATCAAATAATTCTCATGTTATCAGTGAATAATATGAGTTCAAATTTTACATTTGTCTCTCTTTATTTTTCATGATGTTTAATTAAGACTTTTGTGATGTCTGTGCAGCAACTGGTGACCAATTTGATGCCTAATTGTTAAGCCTTGTTGTAAATGGTAAGGTTTAGTAGACTTCTCACAATCCGTCAAATATTACATAAACTTTATATGAATTAATAAATTATAAAAATATCAAGGTTTTAAGTATTAATACATATTATCGGTTATTTATCGGTCCGACCATGCCTAAATATATGTCAAATATCACATAAACTTTATATGAATTAATAAATTATAAAAATATCAAGGTTTTAAGTATTAATACATATTATCGGTTATTTATCGGTCCGACCATGCCTAAATATATGTCAAATATCACATAAACTTTATATGAATTAATAAATTATAAAAATATCAAGGTTTTGAGTATTAATACATATTATTGGTTATTTATCGGTCCGACCATGTACTGATGCCTAAATATATATCTTGATGCCGATACAATTTATTACATTATTTAGGTAGAATTACAATGCATATTATTATAAGTGTGTTCCTATTCATCAGTATTTAGGTATTGGACCAATCTTTAGAACCTTGTAACCATAAATACCAAAATAAATCACATTGGAAGCTCAAAATAATTACATCGATATTCATGATCAATGAAATATTCCTTGTTACCAATTTTGTATTATACATTTCAATTTACTTATCCGAATCGATAGATAAATAAAATATTACAAAACATCGATCGATATTGTGTCGATCTAATGTATTTAAAACCTTGCTAACCAGATCATCATACTTAGATATTCCAATATATCCAAATGCTTCATCATTGTATATTCATGTCATCTTTGAAGTCCATAACATTTTTTCATTTTAGAAAAGAAAAATTATACCTAATTATTTTAACCGAAATCACTTCTTCCAATAAAGACATTTATATAGTACAGTTCAGCAAAACCATTTGGAATTGGCACAAAAAGAAAAAAATGCAATTTGTAGAACAGATGGAGGGATATGACAGCCAAGTAGAAGGATCCCTTTGTGTCCATTTAACCGCCAATTAATACACAACTGATACAAAAAGGAGAAGAGATCAAGTTTCTATCTCTACTTCCCACATTTCAAGTGTCAATGTCACATATCATCTTGCACCGGAGAGTTCTATTGCATCTTGATTATACAGTGAGTCCTCACCCCAATCAAATCTTCTCTGCAGCCTCTCATGTTCTTGCCTGACCTCCACTTGCTGCCACTCTTCCCACCTCTCGGCCAGACCCTCTCCTTCTAGCATCCGCACGACTTCCGACATTGTTGGGCGGTCCTCTGGCGACGCCTGCGTGCAAAGAAGAGCGACCTGGATCATCATTTCAACCTCCTGGCCGTCGTACTCATTGTTGAGGTTTCGGTCGACGATATCACCCAGTCGCTTTTCCTTTTGTAGCTTCTTCACCTGCACAAGAATCATGCAGGAAGTTGACATACACCATGAATGGAACTGACAAAATATCCATCTACCATACTTTGCTGCAGAAAAATGGAAATTATAATTAACAGAAAAGGCATTCATTTGGGCGAGCACCACCTACACCAACAAATACAATCATAGATATACCATGCCCAACACACAGGAAGATATCTTTACTGTCCAGATGCTACAAGTGTTTACTTATTATTGCATCTATGCATGATTTAACTAAGAAAATGCAATTGCAACCATTGAATTGTCAAAAAAAAAAAAAATGATAACAACTAAGGTAATTCAGCTTACATGATCAAGCAATAAAACATCATCTTCTTCCTCTAGGCGTGAAAAATCAATTGCACGCTGTCCTGTGACAAGTTCCAGAAGCATGATTCCATAACCAAAGACATCAGTCCTCTCAGATGATTTCCCAGTGGATAAATACTCAGGTGCTATGTGACCCATAGTTCCACGAACTTGAGTTGTGACAGATGTCTTTCTCACATCTACCAATTTTGCCAAGCCAAAATCACCAACAACAGCCTCAAAGTCCTCATCAAGTAAGACATTTGCAGCTTTAACATCACGGTGGATTATTTTAGGACTGCAATGTTCATGGAGGTACTCTAATCCACGAGCAGTGCCTAATGCCACTCGTTTTCTGGTAGGCCAATTTAATACTGGCTCCCCTGGTTTAAAATCTGCAGTCATCAAGATAGCAAGAACTATAGTCAGAATCAAAAGTATGATGCATAACAGAATTCTGTGTTCAATAGACCAAATGGTTATCCATAAATGATTTTATACTCATCCAGAACTTATGACATGTACCACTAAACATATTGACATGTTTCCAAAGTGCCACTTGAGCTGCTAGAGGGCCAGATAAAATGATCACTTATGACATGTACAACAGCACTATTCACTCAAGGGTCTCTTTGGAAGAACATAATCACTAATTTATCTAGTATAACAGAATACCAATAAAATGATTAAGTATGAATCTAATGACTAGTGTCCAAAACAACTCCATGGCATTCCTTACCGATAACTAGTGGTTCTTCAATAGATTGCATGACTTTAAACAATGTAGCTCCTAACTTACGGGCCACCAACTATCAAAGAGTCATTTCTATCTCTTCACTGGAAGGTCAAGAAATTAATCTGACACCTGCTATAGCACCACCCATCAGTCTGATCAAAATGCCATGTGCACAGCTTAAAATTGTGCAACAAGGCCTAGCAGAACTGAAACTAGATGTGAGCTTTTCTTCAAAAATGAAAAAGGAAGATTGACGGGTCAAGATGACATAGAATTTGCAGAAAAATCATCAATTAATTGAAATAATTCCAACAGAATTCATTCCATGCATACAGTGACAATATATCGATCTGAGATGAATGGTAGCCAAGACATAAAAAACATGTAAGTCACATAAAAATTTAAACTCACACACATGGAGTAATTCCCAATATCACTTTGATCATCCATTACTCAAGTTAACATGTAACAATATGGTGAATCATGATGCATTAGCAGACACTTCAAGTCAGTAGTAACTAAAAAGGACTAGTACCTCGTAGACGGTATGCAACACTCAAATTTTGCATAAAAGGATAGACCAGAAGCCTTTCTGTTGGTGTCGTGCAGAAGCCAATCAACCTTAAAAGATTTCTGTGGACAGCTACACTTATCATCTCAACTTCACGTAAAAAGGCAGCTTCCCCTCCTGGACTCTCATAATCAGTCAACCGTTTGACAGCAATTTTTGTGCTATCTGGAAGCACTCCTTTGTATACTTTTCCAAAACCACCCTGTCCAAGGACATTCTTTTCACTAAATCCATCTGTTGCAATCTGTAATTCTCGATAAGAGAATCTTTTCAATTGTCCAAAAGCAATTCTACGATCATCTTCACCTACATATAATAGTGATGACAACTGATCAGGTAAATTCTGCAAGATGACAGTTCAGTGAACAAAGATTTATATTTACAATGATGTACAAGATGTTCTGACTACTAAGCCTTAGCCAGCACATGAAATAATAATGTATCAAAAGAGTAATGTATTTTAATGTATTTTATGCAAAAAATGATCAAGAACTAATGCTCGATTCTTCCTCCGCCCATCTCCAATTTGAATCATTGAATGTTGCAAGGTACAAATGACTTTTACTCAGAATTTTCAAAAAGAAACAGATACATAAATAAGATATGAAACCTGCAACATCTACAAACTCTTCTCGTCGATAGCCTTTCCTCCGGCTCTTGCATATAAGAAATACAACCCCTATAACAAGGAGTAATATGACACCTCCAACAATTCCAAGCACAATTCCTATTTTTGAATTTGGTGATTTTCCTGCCAAGACAAAAATGTATGGTCAGTTTTCTATAACAACTTGCAAAACCTTATTTTACCAAATAGTCAATTTTCCTGCAAATACTGAAACTTAAAATTTGAAGCCCAATGATTTACAATGTTACCTTGAACAGACATGCTGGAAGCACAAGGGTGCTGCTGATTTGTACCACAATTCAGATTGTTACCTGTAAAGCTGCACCAAATAACCAAATCGGATATGAATACAAAGACTAGAGCACATGCCTGCCTGCATGCATTACAACAAACTGCTCATACTTGTATCTGGCTACTTGAAATAGTTCGTCAGGTATCTGTCCAGATAGGCCATTGAAAGCTAGACGACTGCCATGAACAGTTGAAGCAAAGAAGAGAAAAGAATGACTGCATATTATGCTTTTAAACAGAAAACAGAACAAAAACACTACTTTTACATTTCCCTGAAAATGAATAGTTCATTCCACAAAGGAATTATATACTTACATGTCATTTAGAGCAGTGAGATTTGTGAGAGAATCAGGAATGTTCCCTGTAAGATTATTTTGACTAAGAATCCTGAGTAATGTCAACAAAAGAAAAAAAAAAGTTAGCTTTGAAGTATGATTAGATGGTTTGGATCAGTCAATTACTATCCTACTGACAAAATCTGAAGCTTAGCAAGCTTGCCAAGGGAAGCTGGTATCTCTCCACTGAGACGGTTATTTTCCAAATCCAAGTTTGTCAAACTAGATAGGTTTCCGAACTGTTCAGGTATTCCACCAGTTATATTGTTGCCAGGCAACGACCTGCATAAATTATACATCAAATAATTTAGAACAAGGCTCACTGGAAAATCAGATATTCAAAGATGCAACCATTACTCAGACAAAAGTAGCACCACATATGATAATAAGTCTGACCACTTCACACATGTTTGGTTAAGTGCATAATAAGTTATATAAGGCCAAAGGAAATGATGATATTTTTCCACATATGTACAGAATAACTATCATATCAATTGTTACTTCACCAGTCCCTTGATAAGTTGGTATCATGGAAACAAAGAAACAACAAAGGGAACCCCTAACATATCAAGCACATAAGCAATGACAAATGATCTCTAAAATCAAGCTGATCATTAGTGCAGGACAAGTTATGATTCACCTCAATTTTACTTTCTTCGTCTTTTGTCCTTTACTTTTCTTTTTCCAAGTTAATATTGTTCTTAATCCCATAAGTCATGGTACTTATATATGCAAAAAGAATCATGCCTAATATTTAGAATCTCTAGATGCTAGAATGTTCTGCAAGGCACTATTGTCATTCTGTTTATAATTTCTGGTTTGCACTTCTGTTTCTATTTTATTATTTACTTTCCTCTTTGCCTATATGTGTGTTTGTTGGGAGGTAGGGGTTTGAGACCAAAAGTTGGCTTTGATTTTGAAGAAGAATTTTTCTTGCTATTTTTAACATGAGCTAGAGACGTCGTCATGACTATCTCGCTTCATCTTAATTTAAACAGACAAAAATAATCAAATAAAAGAACTCCTCCTCAAAGAAGCATAAAGTTGAACTGTGTAGCTATGATAGGTTTCACCGACCACAGGTTGGCCCCTATCATCGAATTTGGCTTTACCAGGAGAATCATACCATACAATGCAAAGTCTACAGTCGTGTTAAAAATGATCAAGGGTATTGATTTTGTTTAATTGTACATATTATAGAAAGACGAAAATGTTTGCAATGTATTCAATTCTAAACGGATGAAATACATGTGCACATCACTGAACATGATACTACTAGCTTATTAAATGTTCTGAAATATAAATTATACTTACAAAACAGTTAGATACTGCAGTTCTCCAATTCTTGGTGACAAGATTCCATTAAATCCCATGGAAGACAATGTTCTGAGGCAACAAAAGTAACATATAATGAAGCAAATTTAGCATGCACACTCTGTACCAAAGAGGCCAATAGTTCATTACAGCTCAAGTTAAGATTCTAGAAGATAAATTATATTAAGTCATAACAAGGCGCAGAACAAATGACATACACTTGAACAACATTATTGTTACTGTCACAGATAACAGAGTTCCATGTGCAAGGGTTGACTTGATTTTGGTTCCAATCAATGAGCTGATTACTAGTCACATTTAACTTAATCTTCATGTCATATAATGCATCACCTGGAAATAGATCAAGATTACACATATGTCATCATAATTAATAGAATAAATATAGGAGAGAGAAAAACTGAAAATAGAAACAAAAGATGTCGTGAAACCACAAAAAAGTATCTTAACCAGTTCATAAGAAGAAATATTTCTTTGTATTTTGTCAACTAACACAGATCCCTCAATCATCAGTTGTCACTTCAGAGAAATTTAAATTGTATATTGACCAACTCAGATATATGTAAAATTCAAGCCACATTAAAAACTGGAAATTTTACCTTAAAGAAGCATTCCAATAACATAAGGTTGCTGGATAGACTCCTAAGTAACATCAAAGCTGCTAGAAAGACTCCCAAATAACATCAAAGTTGCTAGAAAGTCTTCAAAAGAAGAGGCAAAAGAGAAATCATGTTGAAAGGTACAATATAGTCTTTGGCTTTTCTGGAGTATCTTATTACACGTTAAGTTCTGCTGGTGAGTTCATTTATATCTTAAAATCCAGTGACTCCTAATGGAGGAGGCAGATGAATACTTTGTTCTAATTTTAAGTGCTGCCAGAGGCTACATATCCTGAATATCATTTTTTGCACCAGTTCAGTGAAACTAGCATAAGTTATTTGTGTTCTGCAAATTCATGTTTGGTTGGTGAAAACAATCCTAAATGTTGATCAGTTTGTCTACCATGATAACCTTAAGTTTGATGTTTATGTTCTATGACATCTATGATTTCCCAAAACATTCTAACATGCTTACGTGTAAAACAAAGATATTGGCTATACAAGATCATGACAAGCTGAAGTTGATTGAGAATGGAAGACATAATGAGTTACACTTTCATTTTCATCACTGGCTTATTATATAGGTGAATAAACCAAGAAAGGTACACAGAATGTAATATACCCGACCTTATAATCTTTATTTAGGTTGGCAAATCATGTTAGTGGTGAAACTCCAAACTTCCATGTAAGCAAAGAGGTTAAAAATCTCAATCCATTCTCAGACAATAAAAATATAAAAATGAAAAAAAAAAATACAACAGCCAAGTAAGAACAAGTGCTTAATAAATGATTAACTAAAAAAAAAGTATCCAAGCAGTCAGTCTAAAGCCAGTGGACATAGTTCCTCTTTGTATTATCTGCAAATGAATTGAATGTTTAGTTACTTCTAAGAGAAAAAAATGAACATTGAGTACCAAACACTAATAGGGAATAGGTAGCATCTAGAGAGTCATATATAAGTTGCAACATTTATAAAGTAATAAATCTTTGACTAATTTCTCAGATAACCAGAAGAGGGGACTTCATACATAAACCGATAACCTATAAAGGCCTGAAATTTTGTATTTAAGCCTGAAACGGTTAAAAACTATTAATCTCAGAGTAGAAACACGCACTTAAGCCCCTTGCAAATAACATATATGCATATTTCTGTGTGAAATCCAACATCGCAGAGCATATATATCACATATAGATATTAGAAGATAATCAAATTGACAATATCAACGTTTTCACAACTTTTAAACACAAGGATAAAAGCAAGTGGAGCACCTTGACGATCAGATTCAACCCTGGATTGCAGAGATATCAACACACAGAGTAGATAAACCACCTTCATATTTCTAGATAGCATCACCTCTTGCTCGTTTAATCAATTTAGTCGTCAGCTGAGGGAAAACCCCTACAAGAATAATTTCTTTTGTCACCACAGAAAGATTTAAGTCTACTACATAGTAAATAAAGATACTCAATTAAAGATTCGGAGAAAGATATGTAGACATGAACGGAAAGTAGATGACCCTTAGGATGCGTGGCACGACCTCAGGCTTACTCCAAAAAACCATTATCAAGTTTGCAGGAAGCATGTGTTTTAAAGATAAAGGAACTCAAATTTTCAGTCTTCATCTTCTGGGTTTCTCCCTTTTTTTTTTTTTCTCTCTGTTCTTTGCCTTTTTCTTTTCATGTGAGAATAATTGGATTAGGAGGTTGCCGAAGCTTACAGAACAGCCAAAGAAGTCAATGCTACTATCCATATCTCACAAAGACCTTTTCTTTCTGCAAAGGCAATTTGGGGTCAGAACTATCTTCTTCGTCTTCTCTAACAAGCTGTAGCCTTTTTCTGAATTCCGACTCATATTAACTCCAAAAGATGCAAAAGAGAATAAATTCTCTCAAATACATACTTCCACCAACAACCACACGTGATCTCAGAGCAAGAAACAATCGGCGAAACCGAATGTCCTCGAGAGGCAATAGAAAGGGGAAAAGGGAACGCAAGAACAAGCGATCACCCATGATTTCTCGAGAGAACACATCCGGGATCCCGATTCCGGGAGCGAAAGTAGATTAAGCAAAAGGGGAAAGAGATCCAGCAGCAGAAGCAGGAGAAAGACACACCTTTGCCGAGCGATGCTCCATCCATTAATAGCACGACAGTGATCAGCTCCCCCCCCACTTGAACCCTGCGCTGATCTACTTGGAGTTATGAGAGAGAGAACATTGCTCTTCACACATCCGCTTTCAGAGAGAGAGAGAGAGAGAGAGAGAGAGAAAAGAGAGAATTGCAATCACACATCCGTCTACCCGAAAGTGTACCCGTGTGGAACAAAGTGGGGCCCACATATTTTGCTGCTTAGTTCCTCTCGAGAAGTAGAGAGAGAGAGAGAGAGTTGCTGTTGACGCATCAACCGAACCCGAAAGCATACTCGTGTGGCGATTAGGGGCCTATATTTTTGGTCGCTTATTTCCTCTCGAGAACTGTGTGAGAGAGAGAGAGAGAAAGAGAGTTGCTATTTGACACGTCAGCATAACCCACCCAAAGCACACTACCGTGGCATCCGGGGAAACGAAAGCGGGGCCCACATCTTTGGTCGCTTATTTCCCCTCGAGAACCCCAGAGAGAGAGAGAGAGAGCGTGGCCACCGACCCATCTCCATCACTCGAACTCATACCCATGTGACAATTGGGGAAACGAAGCGGGGCCCACATCCTTGGTTGCTTATTTCCCCTCGAGAACCCCAGAGAGAGAGAACGTGGCCACTGACCCATCTACGTCACTCGAACTCATACCCATGTGACAATTGGGGAAACGAAGCGGGGCCCACATCCTCGGTTGCTTATTTCCCCTCGAGAAACCCAGACAGAGAGAGCGTGGCCACTGACCCATCTACTTCACTCGAAGTCGTACCCATGTGACAATTGGGGAAACGAAGCGGGGCCCACATCCTTGGTTTCTTATTTCCCCTCTAGAACCCCAGAGAGAGAGAGACAGCGTAACCACTGACCCATCAGCTTCACTCGAATTCATACCCATGTGACAATTGGGGAAACGAAGCGGGGCCCACACTTTTGGTTGCTCGAGGCGGTGGGCTTTCTCACGACAGTAACTCATGCATGTCATGCCGGTGAGGGTTTTTCTATTTCTTCAATATTTCTAAAATGATTTCTTTTTTTTGTCTTTTCCTTTTCTTTTGGGTGAAGACAACAGAAACTCCCGATCACATCAATCCGAATCAACTGATCCATCCAAGTCTGATGTCAGATCAGAAACTCTTAAACGAAACAAATCACAATTACTATTATCATCATTATCACTATTATTTTCTCTCAATCATATTACATATCTACATACATATATGTATACCCTAAAAATGTGAACAACATGTTCACATGCAAAGCGGACGGGCGCCTGGAAAACGGCACAAATCACGCACAACAATATTGACCAATGTTAGTGATGAAGACGATTTTGAATTATAAGCCTGTCAAAATAAAGGCGCATTAAATAAAGACAAAAGAAAAAGAAAAAAAAAAAAGTCACGCGATGCGGTCAATCGTGCGTCAACATCGGCGATTTTGACCCGTCTCTGCTCCAATCGAGCCCAATCCGGTCAACGTCAGTTTGACCATCCACGCACTCGTCTGTGACGTCTTGGCTTGCAACTCGCAGATCACATTTAGGTTCACTGTATCCATTTAATTCTGAGAAGAAACTGGCTTTCGTTTGATTGCAAATCTGATTGCATGAGGAATCACTCACTGTATTTATGATCCGTAATTACAAATAATATGGTGCAAAGCTATGAAAAGACCGAACAGGAAGAGGGAGGAAGAAGGAGGGGAGGGATGAGCCCACCGCAGCGTAAACTACTTGCAAGTGGAAGTGAGGCCACCGGACTGCTGTCGCCGGTGGGGGATGCGTTGGGACTTCGAATGATCCATCGAGCTCTTGGAATCCGATGAAGGAAATTTGTCACCTCAGATTCTTATTTGGAAGGCAATTAATGCATTCATGAATTGTGGGGTAAGAAGCACTGAAGACATCATATTTATTATTTGTGGAGTTATGTTCTTGTGGTCTGTGCTTCATACAAGCTGATTCCTATCTTATGGGGGTTATTTAGTATCCAATACTAATAATCTTTTGATGTTACGTTGTAATTCTCAATATTATAAAATCTGAAGTATAACCAAAGATATGAATTTTTATTCCTATTATTCTTCCTTGATTTAAAACAGTATGTGACTAATAAAGATATTTTTAACAAAATTTATTTAAATAAATTATTCTTTATATTTAAAATTTA
>LVTN01000042.1:511028-611110 GCA_001649415.1 Musa itinerans | reverse complement strand
CTCTCTCTCTCTCTCTCCTCTCTCTCTCTGGGGTGGAGAACTCATCTTCCTCCTCCTCCTCCAAAGATGAACACCTGCTAAGCTCGCAACGAGAGGTTTAACCTAAGGTGATGACCAGCACCCACAGGTTTCTGCGTGCCGTCACCCAGTTGCTTGTCTCCAAAGAAACAAGGAGTTCCACAAGGAGATAGAAGAAGAGTGACATGAGAGAGGGCAATGAGGGCAAGCAAGCTAATAATGAAATGGAGGACACCAGCGTGGGGGAGGGCCCCACGCCCTACCGAATCAGCAGCATCTGTTGCCATGGACGACTCACATCCTTTGTTCCATCTATGTGGAGCACTTGCAGCACAGCAGGAATTCGCCACCGATCTTTTAATGCACCTTCGCCCTTTCCTTAGCTACAAAACAAGTGCTGAACATGCCTTTGTTTCTTTCAATATTGTTTTACTTCCTTCAGCCATCATCTCTCTCTCTCTCTCTCTCTCTCTCTCTCTCTCTCTCTCTCTCTCTTATACAAGGAGGACAGTAACACAGATCGAGAGAGAGAGAGAGAGAGAGGGGTCGTGCAGCTGTCAGCCGATATCCAAAACTCTCATACAGCGAGGAAGTCCTTTGCACCAGTTGGTTCACCATCCCTGCCTTGTTAGATTTCCCCATCACCGCCACCTTCATCTGCTCCTCTATATCTCTTTAGCGTTCCTTTCTATGACTCTAAGGGTCATGGAAGGAGGAGAGATCACCAAAGAAGAGGAAGGGAGGAGTACACAAAAAGGAGACGGAAGATTGCGTCTGTATGCAAGCAAGATAGATAAGAACATATAGTCAACCTTCCATATTTCGTATGAGACTCAGCCTCCTGCTCGCCATATCGAGGCTGTCACCTCTTCCTTGATTTCCCCGTGCACAGAGAACACGGGATAAAGGGAAGAGGAGGCGGTCTTACAGCCGCGCGTATGGCTTCCTCTTCTTCTCCTTCGACTTCCAGCCTGCACTACCGGTCAAGGTTTGGCGACACAACCTTGACCAAAGTGTTTGTGGGTGGATTGGCATGGGAGACTCCCACGGCGGAGCTCCGCCGTTTCTTCGAGCAGTTTGGTGAAATCCTCGAGGCCGTGATCATATCCGACAAGATCACCGGGCGATCCAAAGGCTATGGCTTCGTGAGCTCTCTCTCTCTCTCTCTCTCTCTCTCTCTCTCTCTCTTTCTCTCTCTCTACTGTGAGCTTTGTTTCTTTGTTTGCTTGTCAGTTTGTCCATCTCTTATTGATCCCTTGATCCATCAACAGTAATATAGTACTGATATTTTCCTGTTATTTATCGCATTCTGTGTACCCTATCTCATCATGATCCATTACTACCTTATTTATTGATCTCTTGCATCATGCTATCCAACGTAGAGGTGGAGAAGGACAGTGTGTTCTTGATATCGTTTTGCTTCATGCGTTTCCACTCTAACATCCGAGGCTACAATATCCTGGGATTGGCAGGTGACCTTCCGCGACCCCGAGTCGGCGAGGAGGTCGGTGGCGGATCCCAACCCGGTGATCGACGGCAGGCGAGCCAACTGCAACATTGCCGCTTTGGGGAGGCAGCGACCCTCTCCACCACGAGGTGTGTACGATATAATGCGTTGTGCATTTCCCAGAACACTTGGACAGCAGAAAGAAGATGGAGATACTTGTAGATGGCTTAATCTCTTCCTTTATGCTCTTCATCTTCTTCTTCCTTTCTTTATATCGATCAGCTAAATCATCTCCGAGAAAGGTAATGGCCGGTGCAGATACCTCCCATCAGATAAAAATACTAACATGCCAGCTCGAAGGGACAGCTTGCTGATCCAAAGCAGGCATAGGTCTTGATGATGCTTGGGCAAAATGGGAGGCGCTTGAATCGTTTGTCATTGATTAATCATGATTAAGCTGCAAATTTGACTTAAATGTGGTTAAATCTGCAACCTTCTCTTACATTAATGGCTGGCTGGCTGCTTCTAATCATCTCGTGTTGCAGGGAGGAGCCCAGAAGGGAGCATGTACCGGCAATACAGCAGAGTGCCAGCCCAGGTGGCCCCCGCTCCTCCAGCCCCAGTGGTTTACCCTTCTCCCTTCGGGTGAGTCCCACCATCTGCAGCACCAATCCAAGGCATGTGGGCCGCCGGGAGAGCCCATTGAATGGATTGGTGGCAGCTCCTCCCCTGCACAGTCTGAGGTGGTGGTGGTGGCTTGTCGCAGGCGCAGTTAATGCCTGTCATCCATCCACTGGGACCCATGTTTGGCACACATTGATGCTGGCCCACATACAAACCCTAATGCAGGGCTCTCTGTCTCTGTCCTCCCAAAACCTCAGCCTAATTCACACAAAACACATCAAGTTCTCATGCAATGTGGTCTGTTCATATGGTCTTCGGCATGTTAATCTCAGTCTAATGGTTATTGCTGTGTCCGTGCAGGTATGTGGCCTATCCAGCTGAGTATGGATACCAACAAGTTAGTGCTTCTTCCCTTTTTCTGTGTTTTTGTTTCTGCTAAAACTGGAGAGCTGCATTTTGATGCAGATCTGGTTATGATATCAAAAGAACTTGTATCAGTGCATGGAAAATCCAAGAGATCAGAGTCTCAACTTAACTTTGTTAAACTGCTAAAGATTCTACCCAAATTTACCAGAAACAGAGCACAATGCCAACTTTTTTGGATATAATCTAGTTGTTATCATACAAGTTCAATATAAACCATGTTTCTCCAGCATGTCTTCTTGAGCAATATAAAGCTTGTGTATGTTCAAAATTTTATTTTGTATTCATCTGAAAGTAAAATCAACCATCCAAGTCTGTTCTTTCATACAGTCAGTCATAATTGGTTGAATAATAGCATACAATATATTGATAGAAGCTATCTTTTTTTGTTCCCTTTTTTTATGGATTGTGCAAACAGGCTGCTGTGTACAACCCTCAAATGGCATCCTATTACCATCAACAATTGTATGGACCAACTTCACCACAAACTGTTGGACATCCACCCTACCATTGCCCTCACATAGGGTACTTGCAAACTGCTAGGGCAGGTTTTCCTCCACACTACATGCAGTATCCTGCACCTCACATGGAAGGGACCTTCATCCCCTCATCTTCACAGCAGTATCCATTTCAACTGCAACCCCCACCACATGCAAGGCAACCCCTGAACACTACAGAAGGTAACACACTTTGTCTTCTATATCTCTGCAGTGACTTTTTTTGTAAGAATAAAGTTACTTTTTTCAAAGAGATTTTGATACCTTAAACACTTGACATACTTGATTGACATGATTGTAGCAACAAGTTGCAGTGTTTTCACTAGTTGAGAAGTTACTCATCTGGCTTCATATGTTCTTTTCTTATTTATTCTTTTGAAAGATCTTATGTTGCTTTTCACAATGTGAAAAATCAGCTTGAGTTAAAAGATCTTAGTTGATTGACATGATTGTAGCAACAAACTGCAGAATTTTCACTTATTGAGAAACAACTCATCTGGCTTCATGTGTTCTTTCCTTCTTTGTTCTTTTGAAAGATCTTATGCTTCTTTTCACAATGTGAACAATCAGCTTGAGAATTTGAAACATCTCAATCGATTGACATGACTGTAGCAACAAACTGCAGAATTTTCACTAGTTGAGAGGCTACCCATCTGGCTTCATATATTCTTTTCTTATTTATTCTTTTGAAAGATCTTATGTTTCTTTTCACTATGTGAACAGTCAGCTTGAGAATTTGGATCTATAGAATGTAAAGGGTACTGTAAATGATGCAACTTCTCCACAAAATAAAAGCACACAGTTTGGGAAGACATTTTTTTGGGATGAACCAAATGATTAATGCTGCCTATTTATATAGCAAATTATTATTTATGTGTGTGCTTCCAGAAAGAAAGAACAAAAAAGAAAATACTTACCTATGTGTTCATTCTTGCATATGTATAAAAAACAGTAATATAAAATCCAGCTATGTTATATTTTCTTACAACTTTTAGCACCAATACCTGCAGAAACATATGAAGTTATCCTGTAATCTTGTTAAAAACTCACATTAGATCAGATTCATAAGCTAACAATTAAAAAAGTTATGACATAGTTATTGACATGTTTTAAGTAGTATCAACCACAAAACTTAATGCAGAAACAAGAGTACTTTTTGCAATAATTCAGCTGTTGTGTGTATATATGCTCTACACCACTTCACATAGTTTCATCAACAATATCCCCTGGTTTTCAACTACATTAAGCCTGCTTCTCCATTATTGCTAGCATTCCTGATCATATTTGTAACTTTTGATATCGATTAATTTACTGTGACATTGCCAACCTAAAAGCACTGTGTCATTTTCTAAATCAATTGGATTACTAACATTTTTCCTATCTCATGAATTCTAACAGGCTCACAAGCTCCTCAGCAACTCTCCACACCTGGAGCAGACTCTGATGATAACCAGGATGCTTGAAGGTGGCAATTCTCATCCTTCAGCATAACTTCTGCTCATCAACTGATCACGACGAACAATAAAACAAATGGACTGAATAAGCTGTGTCAAAGGTTTAAATCCCAAGTTTTTTTTTTTTTTGGCATAAAAAAGACATATCCAGGGCAGCTAGATTCAGTGATGAAACTACTTCTTGTGCCCTGTGATGAACACTAATCGACAACAAACTCTTTCTTTATTTATTTATACTCTAATTATTATTTTTGTAGAGCAATCATTCATTTCATCTCTAAATTTCTTGTGTACATGATCTTCCCACCAATGAGTCAGAATTTTGATGATGCATGCTGGACATATTGACTTGCCATTTCAAAGTTTCTTCTAAAAATACTTGAATGTTCCTTTCTAAGCAGATGGAAATTTAGTGATGGAATTATATTATGCTGTCCTTGTCATCTTCATTGTAGCATTTAGAAGTCCAATGATAACTTGTGATACTAAACCATGTCAAATATACCAGCTTAGTTTAAACATGTACAGAATTCTCATGACCTTTACAAAGGAAGCATAGAAGAAGATTACTGCAATGTTAATCCAATTGTGTTAAGGATTCAAGTCCTTCACCAATCTCTCCAGGTTTCCATGTGAGCTCCCACCCTGTGCTGTTGCTCGCGCTGCCATCTCTTTCCATTTGGTGGCGTTCTTCCTCATCTCCTTCCCCTTCTCTCCTTCCATCAGCTCCACAACGACGTCCTTGACCTGCTCTCTCTTCACGACTTGGTCGATCTCCATGCCGAATCCCCACTGCTCGCAAGCATACAGGCAGTTCGTGTACTGCTCTGCGAATCCTGGCCAGCAGATCACCGGCACGCCGCAGGCGACGCTCTCCATCATGGAGTTCCAGCCGCTGTGCGTCAGAAAGCCAGCGATGGAAGGGTGGGCGAGCACTTCTCCTTGTCGACACCAGCCGGCGAAGAAGCTCCTCCCTTTTGTTTCTTCGATGAACTCTTCCGGCAACGTGGCGGCCCCGCCTTGGACCATGTCGGGTCGAATGACCCACAGGAAGGGATGGTTGCTGTCGGCGAGGCCCCATGCAAACTCCGTCAGCTGCGTGACCGTCAAGACCGCGAGGCTTCCGAAGCTCACGTAGATCACCGATGCATCCTGTTGAGCGTCGAGCCAGTCCATGCACCTGCGATCCTCTCGCCAAAAGCCCAAGCGCGGTGAGGTGCTTCGGCTTCCTCCCTCAACCCGTTCGACGAGTGAGCCGACGGCACCGAGCGTGTAAATCCGCGGGAAGAACCCCTGCAGAGCATCCAAAACCTCGCTTTCCATGTCTTCGAATGTGTTGAGGATCAAACCCCATGCTTGCAGCGCGTAATCCACTTCCTCCATCTCCGTCTTGAGGAAGATGTCGTCGTGATCCGTCGTTCTGATGAAGCTGGAGAGGTCTCTGAGCCGCATCTCTTTCATTCCAGGAATCCAATCAATGGCAGTGTCCAAATATCCATTCGTCAGGCAACTCTCATCTACACAAACACAGAGAAAAGAATCAATTGTTCGTCGAATATGCTTGTCGGAACGGTGAGGAAGACGAGTACCTTTGAATGGTGTGTATCCTCTTCGGACGAGCTCACCGAGCTGAAGGGACGCCATGAGGCCACAAGCACTGGTGGTCCAGAAGACCAACTCGGGAACGCCGATCTGCTCCGCCACCGCTCGTGTGAAGGTCATCAAGTAGTTGGCAACGATGCAGGTAATGCGAGGCACGTCGGAGGAGGCGTTGAGCTCCAGCAGAAGCTCCGCAAGCGCGGCAGGACAGTTCCTCTGTATCGAGAGCCACAGCTCGACCAGCCGATCCGGGCCTAGGTGATCCGCCTGCGACACGCCGTCCGCAATTGTCACGAACCGGAAGGTCTCGCTGCCGCTGAGCGCGCCTGGCCCGCCGGTGCGCAGGAGTTGCCGGCGGCTGGACTCGGTGTTGACGAAGGTGATGTAGAAGCCTCTGGACTGTAGCAGCTCCGCCAGCTGCAGCATGGGGTTCAGCTGCCCTGCGGTGGGGTACGGAATGAGCACGGCATGGGGGCGCATCTTCTGCTTCACCGAAACAATTGCCTCGTCTTCTCCCTCTGCGGCGTCATTCAACATGGTGAACGCAGCTGGTGGTGCCTTTCCCTTCTCTAATCTGTGAAGATAAGTGTCGACGGTAGGCAGAGGGGAGCCACATCACTGTCATGGCAATCTTTTGCTAAGATATTGTCCACCATTGGAGCAGAATTGTCAATGATGTATCAGGACAGCCAGCACAAAAGCTCGGGTGTCAACAGATATCATCATCCTTGTTGCTTCTTAGAGCAGAAGCCGCCGCCCATGTCTTCTGACCACAAACCAAAGCAATAAAACCAAGCGATCTGTGGCCACACAAAACCATGGTGGCCTTCCTTACATCAGCCTCTGCAATTGTATAATACAGAGAAGAAGACAAAGATTGGGCAAGGATCAACATTGAGGAGGATATGATCAAGGATTTGAGCTCCTTTGATTATTGATTCCTGATGCTGATGTAGATGAAGACCACAACCCAACTCAAATAAGGTATCTGCTACATGGCAACACCTCGAGCTTGATGGTTTTCTTTGATACAGAGAGCAGCTGCAGCTGCAGCAGCAGTCAAATGCACAGTTGGAGAGAGTACACAACATGAACTAGGAGAAAGCTGCACATGCAATCCAACCATGTCAGTGTGTCTTCAAGATTCTTCTTGTCCACATCCAATAGCACATTACAGTTGTCACTCTTGAAAACCTAAAACCCCATGATAAAAGCAGGAAGGATTTATATATATTATTGGGTGATGATAGGAACATACGAAGATGGAAGTCCATATAATTGCACAGTGGAGGCTGCATTTGCTGAAGATAACCACATCAGAGTTCACTATCACGGAGTACCCACGAGGGTGTGTCTCAATCTCATCTTCTGAACGAGATCACATCACACAATCATTAAGATGATGTATTAGGTTTTGTCCACAACGAGGATAGCAGCAGTTGTGTCTTTGGTGGAGCTTTGCACCTCACGGAACATGGGAAGAACACATGGAGACCGTAATCGAACGCCATTGGAGGCCATGGCAGGAAGAACACATGAAGAACACATGCACTCGCAGGAAATCAAGCTTCATGGTTTTGTTGGACTATCTCGATAAAAACTTGTAATTCTGATCACCATATCCTTAGAGAAAGATCTGGCAATTACAATATTATTAGCAAAACTGTCCATATTTTGGACTCTTATCATTCCTCCTCCATGTGTTCGAAGTAAATTATTGGAAGAACTGCCGCCTTTGACTGAATCCGACATGCGATGCGGGTGCCCCAATTCACTTGCAGGACGAACCACGTGGCATGTCGGACGGCCGCAAGATCCTGTCTGCACACGTACACGATTTCTGGTGGCTGAGAGCTCCAATAATGGCGTGCCCTTGGATTTAGGCGTTGAATAACACGCGAACGTCAAGGGGGAGGCTTCCACTAACGCCACCCCTCACCGCCGCTGCTCCACCACCGCCCAAGACCACTCTCCTCCATCATTTGAACCACCGAAGCCAAAAGACAACACTTGTAGGGCTTAGAGTCTTCGTCTTTGCTTCTTCCTCTGAGTTGATGACAGCGGAATAGATTGCTCATGCTCATCTTTTGTACCCATACGTACCACTCTTAGTGTCTCAAATTTGGACAGTCTCAGCCTCTGACTGAGCTCATCTATAGTCGTCACACCACAGAAGAGAGAAGGAACATGCTTGGCCAACTTTCCGTCTCTGTTCTCCCACCTGCTGCTGCTGCTAATGTTGCAGCAGCAGCCCCTTGTTCTGGAGAACCACAGGGGCCGCCTCCTCGAGGGCAATCACACCGTCAACCTCCTCTTCTATGGCTGCTTCTCCCCGTCTCAGCGATCCATCGTTGCCGACTTCCGCTCTCTCTCCCCCGCTTACCCCTCCCTCCCACCGCCCTCCGCGGCCTCCTGGTGGCACACGACCTCCCTCTACGGCGGCGGTGGCCCCGTCCGTCTCTATCTCGGCCCGCAGATCCTCGACGAGGGCTACACCCGGGGGGAGAGTTCAAATAACCCACATCAGATGGAGAAAAGTCGTCAGGCTCCGTCACAGTACAGGAAGACCTTTCTCCACCATCGCCATTGAAAGCCTTATAGGCCATAACACACTCAGAGCACAGGAACCCTTCCACCATTGCCAGAAAGTTGTGCATGCTCGTCTCCAAAGACATCACAGAAAGCTGTACCTCTTGATATGATCTTAATCTATATAAAGAAGTCTGTAAAGAAATTTGTGTTTGAGCAGAAATAAATAACATAATATTAAGTTCAATTCACTTTGTTACATGGGATTAATCTTTATCCATCCTTCTCAAAAATTATTCGACGATGTCACCTTTTTCTTTCTTTTAGATGAAGAGATGTTGAATTATTGTTCTTCTTACGCAAAGGATAACATGTGATCTCCACCTACTGGTCTTTGTGCGTGGGATGTGATTCTGATTCGTTCATTGAGACAAAGTGTCTTTGTCGACGTGGACGGCGTGTGATCAGGGACCTGGTGCACGACTTTTGACGCAGTCGCTTCAGCCACAAAGAGTGACACGACTTGGACCACAATTGGATTCTGTTTAGGAGTGCAACGGACGCAACATAAATCGAGTCTAAACGTTATCGGATCCTACCCGAACGCTTATCCATCCGAAACGGGAGAGCAGGTAGCTTACCGGATCGTCCGGTTCCGAAGGCAAACTGTCGGAACTCCCAACGGGTCAGGGAATCCGCAGACCGAGGCACACTAGACTTCTCCCTGCACCTCGAGATCCTCGTTTCCCCGCACCCGTGCGCCCGGATCCGCTACAGGACGACCCATCTCCGCCGCCCGATGACAGACTTCAACGATTGGTCACCGTCGGTTCTTGGAATTAGAGCCCGGAGCCCAGCACAAACCGACAACCCGGTCGGCCCTCGTTGACCTATAGATCCTCTCCAAATATTGTATGTTTATAGAACTCCAACCTGACTAACGTTTGGGTGGATCACGTTTGATGAGCGGTTGAGATTAGGGAATAGAGGATTCGTTTTAAAAATCATTCTGGAGGGGATCCCCATCCTTCTCTCTTGTCGTGCCCCCGCGTGTTGCTTTTTCTTGAAGGCAACAAGGGTGGTTCCACCCACGGCGATAGGCTCACCCCTTCCCTCGCTACTCCAAACACCGCCATCGCTTCCCCCATCTCATCCTCCTCCATGGCGCTCCTAAGGTTTTACCTTGCCCCTCTCGCCATGGTTTGTTAGCTTCCTCTCTTGGCTTCTCCCAGTTCTCGCGATCCGCTTCCTTGGCACGATTCCGCTTGCATCCACGGATCGCCAGGTCCAATGGGGCGGAAGAAGAAGAAGAACAGATTCCTCGACCTGCGCCCGCTAATTTTTCATCTCGTCTCTAGTTTTCTGCGCTCGTAGGGCCTAAGCAAGAGTAGGTTTTGGTGGAATTAGCTCGCGGACAGCGTAGCTGTTGGTGGCAATCGGTTGGATCGGTGCGGAGAGCGATGGAATCGCTCCGTAGGAAGAGGAAAGGTACTAAGTCATCGTCTTTCGTCGAATCGAACTTGTCCGATGGCCGGAAGTGCAAGAAGAAGTGCCGGGAGATGGAAAAGGTTGGATCTCGCAATGGCGGCGGTGGGGGAGTCGTGATGACCGCCCCACCGATCGGGTGTTCGTTGCCGGGTACACCTGGGCGGGGCTTGAAGAGAAAGCTGGGATGCATCGACTCCGCCACTCGGATAGGGCGGAAGAAGAAACTGGAACATGAGTACGTTCTCGGACGGGAGATCGGACAGGGGAAGTTCGGGTCGGTGAGGCTGTGCCGGAGCAAGGCCAGCGGCGAGGATTTCGCCTGCAAGACGTTACCCAAGAACGGAGGGGAGACTGTGCACCGTGAAGTGGAGATCATGCAGCACCTGTCGGGCCACCCGGGTATCGTGATGCTGAAATCGGTGTTTGAGGACTCCGACTGTTTCCATTTGGTGATGGAGCTGTGCTCCGGTGGGCGGGTTTTGGATCAGATGATTAAGGAAGGGAAGTTCTCGGAGCAGAGAGTGGCGATGATGCTGAAAGAATTGGTTTTGGTTATCAAGTATTGCCATGAGATGGGAGTCGTCCACCGGGATATAAAGCCCGAGAACATCCTGCTCACGGGGTCAGGGAAGATAAAGCTTGCTGACTTTGGATTGGCTGTGCGGGTTACTGATGGTAAAAACTGATGTTTTCTTCCCCTTACAGTTGTATCTTATTATCGTCTTCTTTCTTACTTGTTTCTGTGCTGATGACTGCTTTCTTTTTTGTGTGTTTTTCTACATGTCTAGTTACGATGCATCATGTGAAAATTGTTTATCATCTATCTTCTTGATATGTGTTTCTCGATTCACATGATATTTGAGGTGTGCATTTTGGTCATGAATAGATCCAAAGAGAATTTGTTGCATCTCAATGTGTCAAATGTAGATATTTTCTACCTATGATCATATTGTAATACTATCATGCCTAATATTATTATTGGCGTCCAAAATAGATACTTGGATCCACAAACAAATCTTTTAGCTCCCTCCCTTGTCTGATTTTGTGTTGTCGGTATGAACTTCAAAGGATAATGTCATATTGACAACTAAGTTGTAAAATAATGTCAAGATTTTATCAAAAGAGTGTAAAATAATGACTTGCAGTGTGGATGACAAATTGAACACCAAAATCGGACTATGAGCCTTTAGTTTGTTATCCTTAGTTTCTACTTTCTGTTTTAGATTCTCTCATGGTTTTTAGACACAAAAGGACCACCTTTTTAGGTTGCTCTTCACTATGTTCCCTGATGTGTTTGTGTTTGTCTACTCTCATAAATAAGATGCTTTTAGTATGATTCTTTTAAAATTATTAAATTATCCAAATAGAAAATGAAGGATTAGCTAACATCATTTGCTTCATGATGATCTCTTCTCCCTTGCTTTCTCATTTATACTAAGATCTTCTTTTTTCATCTTTTTACCCTGCATATTCCTGCTTGTTATGCTGACACATTAATATGTATTGTTGTTGATTCATCAAGTTTTTCTGTCAACTAAGCACCCTCTGGATTCTTGCTTTCTACTCTGGGCATTGCAGAATTCTTAAATTCTCTTACTCTACTGTTTTAACTGTTGAAAATGAGTACAAAGTGAATTATTATTATTTTCATACATACAAAAGGTACAAAAATTCAGTTTTAATGTATCAGTTCTGATGCTTAAGAACCCTTTTTTTTCCCTATGCAGATTACCTATTCCACCAACTTATGTCAGCTTTCTAGGACAGAGTGAGTGTCAGCATAGTCCAAGAGAACACATATGACTTAAGCTGGTCTTGTTGCTTGTGTATTGTAGTCATCCTGTTCTGTTGCTCTCAACTTCCATGACACTTTTGCACCTACGATAGGTATCACACTTCAAGCATCAAGTCCCCACCTTGCTAGAATTAAATGATATAGGAAAAAACTATTATTCGAAATCTTCTGAGAACTAATGGAATTATGGGCTTGGTGAAAGAGGAGAGGGATTTAGGAAAAGAGATACTCAGTGGATTGCGGGACTTGCTAATATTGTGGAACGGATTCAAACCACAGAGATCTTTGTAGAGGAAGTTAGAATATGGTGAGATTCTTCTAGTGGATGTGACTATAGCATTGAGACCTGATGTCCTGTTATACAAACCAGCATCATTCTAAAACAGCACGGAGACCTGAAGGGTTTAGTAGGCAGCCCACTGTTTACCGTGGGCTAAATAGAGCCCACAAGCTTTCTGTGATAGACTGATGAGCTGTTGGGAAGAATTAGTAGGTTACGTAGTCACGAGATATAGATCGATTTGGCGAAAAAATCGGATGACAAAACACAAGACAAACACAAGCAATTTAACGTAATTCAGATTACCACACAACCGTCGCTCCTATGTCCACGGGAAGAAGAAAAAATTCCAAGAAAGAACTTGAATCATACAGTAATAGGGGAGTCACAACACAATGACGATCCCCCTCAGAGAAAACCGAAACAAACTTGTCCAAATACAACAAAAACAGGAAGTAACAGAAATTACATAAATACCACTGTTGACCAAGATTTGACCAGAGTTGACCGGAGTCAACTGTCAACTTCTTCCTCCTATTTGCGGCTGCGAGCACAATGGCTGGCCAGTGGAGGACTCGTCGGAGAAGAAGTTTCGACGTCTTGGTCGGATTTGGGCTAGAGTGGGAGATCTCTTACATCTTCTCTTCTTCCTCCACCTTTCTGTCATTCCCTAAAGCTCCATTTATAGGAGTGAGGGAAGGTGGAGGGCAAGCAACACACGGGCAGTGGGTGGTTGCTGCGAGCAGCACACAGGTGACTGCGGTGATTGTGGCAAGCAGTACGCGGGTGATTTGGACTGTGGCGGGCAATTGCAGCGAGTGCAATGCGGGCCCACGGGCAGGCGGCGAGAGCTGTGGGCGACGGTGGTGAGGGCGCTGTTGGCGGTGACATGAGGGTGGTGCGTTGTAGGCGTGTGATGGGTGCCAAACGGTGAGGAGAGCAGCGGCAGCGAGAGGCGCATGAGGGTTTCTCATGTTACTTGGACCTGTTTAATGAAGAACTGGTCTGGTTGATTGAGCCCAAGTTTGACTCAATTTTGAGTCAGTTCCGACATAAGCACCTTTCTTCATAATCATAGATTTGATTGGTCTTTAACAACACACCTGAAGTGTTTGAGACCTTAATTTTCTGCATATCACTTTGGCATATATTGCATTCATCAAGCTGTCAGTCCTTATTCCACCTGAAAATTTTCAAGTATTAGAACGACTAGCATGTATTGAGTAGGTACATGGTGGCTTTCTATATACAACCATCGTCTCTTAAGTAGCAGTGTACCAAACAGACATATTTTCCCCCTTTTGGTGAATTGAAATTAAAGACATTTATTATTCTGCTTTTTCTCCTTTCTTTGAAGAGTGCAAAAGCACTAAATGACTGTCATTTGATAATGATCATATGGCAAATGTTATAAAAATTTAAAAGTTAAAAAGTGTCTGGGAACTCTTGTTGGTTAGCATAATGTAAAGATCCTCTCTTTAGAGATCATCTAATATTTTCTTTACCTCTCACCTAACATTACCTTATTTTAGTCATATGACCAATATACCCTTGATGAATAAAATATTGTCTTATGCACTGTAGAGCGACCTGTCATAAAAAAGAAAGAAAAAAAAAACTAAAAGAGATGTGTAGATGGTTCATAGGCGTTTGACTGGGTTACACCAGTTTGTTCAACGTCTACCAGAAGTTTAGTATTGGATTGCCGATAGTTTAACAATGCTGTAAGCCTGTAACCAGGAACTGCAATGAATCTTAAGTGTCCGAGATTGACTTTTAATTCTAAGAAAATATGGCAAACTCCCTGGCATCACATAATGGAATGGCTGGAAATAACATGCATCATATGCCTGAACTTTCATGGTTAAAAGTTCTACCATTTTAGTTAAGTGGCATGTACGAGAAATGCACATGCATCATACACATGAGTTTTCATGGTTAAAAGTTCTACCATTTTAGTAAGTGGCATGGTTAAAAGTGCTATGAGCACAATGATCACATAGGATGACGAATGGATCATTCCACTATTGTCTATTTCATGTATATCTTCATCTTATGCTTTAGATTGTTTATCATTATTCATATTGTCGTAACAACCATATACCATATGGACTATATTTGCTTAGCTTGATTTCATTTATTAATGTATTTTTTTTTCTTTCGTTTAATTCAATTAAAAAATCTCAAACTGCTGATTACTTGAGAATTTTTTTTTCCTATACCTTTTCCTCTACTTGGATCAATGGGTACCAGGTCAGAGACTATCTGGTGTCGCTGGGAGCCCGGCATATGTTGCCCCTGAAGTTCTGTCAGGACATTACTCGGAGAAGGCAGACATCTGGAGTGCTGGTGTCCTCCTACATGCTTTGTTGATTGGGTCTCTCCCCTTTCAAGGGGATTCGCTGGAAGCAGTTTTTGAGGCAATAAAAAATGTGGAACTTAATTTCCACAGTGCTGCATGGGATTCAGTCTCAGAGCTTGCACGGGATCTAATCAGTCTGATGCTAACTCGTGACACTTGTGCAAGGATGACGGCCGATGAAGTCCTGAGTATGTTAAGAAATTGTGTTCCTTGCTTGCGTTTCTTGCTTGATCATGTATGATCTCATCGGTGGATGGTTTTATTTCAGGACATCCATGGATTATATACAACACTGACCACCCTTCCATCGGATCACCTAATCATTCGAGGATCGTATTTGATTCGGCAAATGTCTCTTTAACATTGGAAAATTTTGGTACTGATTCAGAGTTGCAGGATGATTCCAGCTTTGTGGATGCTCTTGCGGTGGCAATCTCGCGCGTCACTATATCGGAGTCGAAGCGGAGTAGGTTCTGTAACCCTGCTCCTCCAATTGAACCAGAGTGCTCCTCTAACATGAAGGCTAACCTCTGCACTGCATTCTAAGTAGCCTGTGTCTCATTCTGCTGAGAAGATTGACTTCTCTCTATTACTTGATTTGGCGATAACACCAAGGGTAGGGTTTGAAAGCCTACTTGTGTATATGGCTAAATATCGTAAGACTTACTACTGCATCAGTGTAGTGTAAGCTGTACAGAAACATGCATATTTCCTGTAAATAAGGTATGATCTCCTCCTCCCCTGCAAGTCATCGAAGATTAACGTTAGATCCACCTTCATCATAGTTTTGACTCGGATAAATCTTCTCTCTTCTGACTTGATGTTATCAGATGGACAAATCTCGAAAGTGAAGTAACAACAACAGCAGTACTCATCTGTTATCAGATATGCTTACAACAGTGTCAAGCAAATATTTATGTGTAGGATAAATATTGAATCTTGTTTGTGGATGACAAATGTTGGATGTAGAGACAGCACCCCTTCTTAAAGGTTGACATCCATCATTTTCCTCTACCAACATGGAGTTTATGTATATAACAGCTGAGTTTAATCTTAGAGAAAATTAGTTTACATTTAATATTTCTTATCAATTTTTAAGCCTTTCAAGTTAAATGAGTCCGTTCTAGATCTACATTACGCATGGATCATAGGTCCAAATAAAAAAAAAGTATTTTTTTCTTAAATGAAATTAGATGTATATCATAGCATCATGATATTGATTGAGCCTCACGTGCATCATATTACAATGATTTTGGGCTATTTCTAAGTTTTGGCAAAGAACACATCTTTATTGGGACATCTCAGTAGTTAGTATATTTATTGAAGGACAAGTGATATGTGAGCGAGACTATGACACTTTAATTTTAATTCTATATTAAATTAGTCTATAGGACTAAAGTGGATCAAACTATCATTAACTCAGAATTTTAAGTATTTTAGATCATTAATTCAGATTTATCATCGTAAAAGACAGAGTATAATAGACTACCCTGTGAATTAATGGGGCACAATATATTGAGTGGATTATGTTTAAAGCTCGATAAGAACATCATCAATTCCTAAATCGAATATATATTTGAGGGTTAATATTTGAAGGTTTAATAAATTATATAGAGATGGATGAAAATTTTCTTTCATGTCTTTTTGGAATCTAGGATATCAAGGATACCTGAGTGAGATAAAAGAATTGTATATTAAGGTTTAATAAATTATATAGAGATAGATAAAAAAAAATTTTGATGTCTTTTTGGAATCTAGGATGTCAAGGACACCCGAGTGAGATTGAAAGGATTGTATATTAAGATTTAATAAATTATATAGAGATTGATGAAAATTTTCTTTGATATCTTTTTGGAATCTAGGATGTCAAGGACACCTGAGTGAGATGAAAGGATTGATCGAGGATATCAAATTAGAATAATTTAAGGAGCTTAGTCCTTCCTATTTCAATGATGAATCTAATCCAATTAGTGACGAAACGATGATGTTAATGGAGAAAATAATTGATATTGGAAGCAGAGGCTAAGCATTGGTGGAAACAACATATATATATATATATATATTTATATTTATATTTATATATATATATATTTATTTATTTATATATAGCATTCTCCTCTGAAAATTGAGGAGAGAAAAAAAAAAAAGCCCTGTATGATTGTGAGCAGCAATGTTCGTGTTCCTGTTTACATGCTAAAACTCAAAACGATGACCCTATCAGCCAGATGAAAGATGATATCAACACATATATTTCGCAAACACCATGAAACAGATCTGATCTTACTACAGATTAGAATGGCCTCTGGAGGATCTGACTCGATGATAACATCGGACAAATTGAATTCATCGGCTTTCAGCACACCTTACCACTTCGGCAAATTGAAGTGTGCTCGTTGCTCGGTGAATGCTGGAGCTCTCGAAGATGGTGTTTCCCTTCTGGTTCACGGCGCTGCATCCATGACCTTCTTTAAGCATGGAATGAGAGAAATATCCATCACAAAACACTTCAGAGGAGGCAATTTGACTAGGAATGTCTTCACGCAGCTGGGGATTATAAGTAATCATTGTTCTTGAGAGATGACAGAACTTGCATGTAATGGAAGGGTACGATGGTTGCTTAACTTGATTTCATTTCTATTCTCTCATATGAAGCATAGGTTGGTGGTGGCTATAAGAGAAAGAATAGAAGAAGAAACATATTTTCCCCGTTGGAGTATATCCCAAAGGGATGTTGCAAAATTATAATTAGAAAAGATGTGTTTAATAGAGTTCACCGTTTTTGTAGGAACACTTTAATTTTAGAAAGAATTTTCAACTTTCGGACGGTCTTCCAATCCCTTCGATGGTTAAGTTGTTTATCCTTCGAGAATCTATAAATATTTTTTAAGCCGTCATCCCTCCAAAGAAAATTTATTATATTTAGTAATGTTTGTTGGCAAATTTATTTGTAGTCCATTGGTTTGCTAAGGAGTGAAGAGGTATTGAACTAAGAACATAGTTGATTAAAGTCACTCCTTAGGATAGGAAGTGTTTCTACCAATCATGAATCCTCCTCCTACTAGACATTTCTCTAGTTAAGGAGGAATAGGATCAATTTCTATCAAATGAGAGTGTATTTGCCATGTGAGTTGCACTCTTGGGCAATAATGATATTATTATTTTTAATATAATATCCTAATTGAGTCAGTTAACATAGCTACATAATTTTATTATTATAAATTTGATATTAGTATTTGTTAAACCTAATAGGTAGAATTTCAAACCATCATCTTATAAAGTTTAATTTAATTATTGAACACTAACCACCAATGATGAGAACAAATTAAGTTAGTTAAATTGAGGAACCAAATGAGAGTGTGTGCCAAGTCCATATTACAAGAAAGTCTAACAATTTATATTTGGAAGAATAGAATAAAATATCAATCAAATATTGTTTATGATGGAGAAGAAAGCACAAGAGAACATTATTATGAGAAACAATGAAGGATTGAACATACCTAAAATCCCAAAATAATTGCCTTAAATATGAACAACAACAACAACAGTTTTGTATAAATAGGAATGTTGAGGTGATCCCAATCTAAAACTTAATTAGTCCCTCAGTGACTTTTAAGGCATCATAGTTCCTTGCATGTGAAACAAACTGTAGAAGCCACTTCTCTTGATAGTTAGTACACCACACTAAGGCAATGCATTCAATAAGAGTATTCTTAAGTACTAAACAAACTGTAGAAGCCACTTCTCCTGATAGTTAGTACACCACAGTAAGGAAATGCATTCAATAAGAGTATTCTTAAGTACTATAACCATCATCTTAATTAAGTGTGCATGTGATGCCCAATCTGTGAAATGATTCTGTGGTCAACAGCCCATGCTAGCTTAGATTCTAGATGCAATTTGACATTGACTGTAGTGGTTTAGATCTTAGGATTCATCTAATCTAATCTAATCTTGCACACTAAATCATACTAGTTTAAGACTAGAAATTGAAGATTCCAAGAGAACCACAAAAGTTCAATAAGAAATAGTAGAATCACCAGCTCATGAATGTTTTATATGTTCTCTTCCCAAGGCTCTACCAACTTGGCTCCTCCTTTATATCATGGAAGGAAGCAAAGTCCAGAGTCTGGGCTGACAAAGCAGTCAAACAATAGGATGGCAGACACAAAATGTACAAGCAGAAGTGATCATGTAAACAATGTCAATAATTGATACCTTTTTCAAACAAGCTACTTCTCTTTCTTTTTTTCAATGTTGTATTCTTCCTTTTTCTTTTGGTTTTGTGGTCATTTTTTGACCAATAAAACTAAGAACAAGAATGAGAAACACAATGTCCCATCCGGTTGCCTCGGTCATGATCACAACACACTTCTCAGTGATTCAGTCCTCATCTCCTTGGATTTCCTCCCTACTTAATGCCAATTCATTTGCAAGATATGAGCAACTGATTGCCCAGTTTTAATTGATCCTCCTTTTCTGAATCAGTCATTCTTTTTTTGTTTTCGCCAGAATTTTGATCACAAAAGATTTCTACTGACTAAACCAATCTACTTGTTTCAATGTGCCAAACTGCTTTTACGAAATTGATGATCTGCTTATTTTCCTCCTCTTACTAGCTGGAGAATCATAATCACATGTTGCATGAGACCCAGAAACTGCACCATCAATCTTGTAACTCAGGCAAGCAGCATCCAACACCCCAACTGGGCTTTGAGGTAGAGAGGAAACTGATGGACTTGCAATTTCAAGTGGCTTTTTTCTTGCTGCCATTAAGTCTTGGATCATCTCATAACACCTCAAGACTCCTTCCTGTTGAAACCGACAACCAAACAAGAACTTTAAGCATGAAAAGAAAATGTATGCCAAAGGAATACATGTTTTGTGATTACAAATGAGAGTGATCTGGAGTCATATGCACCTTCATGACATGGCTACAGCATGATAAAGCCTTCTCGAGTTCGATAGTTTGTGTTTCCTTCAAAACAGACAGAGCAATAGCTGCAGCAATTTCAGAAGGTCTGAATGCTAAAGAACCAGTCCCTGCATGACATTGTCTCACTCTTAATCACACGATTCAATCCACTCAATTCGGAGCAATAACGAAGCCAGAAAATGAATTTTTAACTTATTTGAACAGCAAGATGGTCTACCTCGCGTTGTGATTAAAATGACTTCCACCGAACGAGACATCAATAAGTTGCTTGGGGCATTACCACCATTGAACTTATGAAGGAAGAAATCTATGAAAGAGAATGGAGTCACTGCTTGCATTCTCCATTTGAGGGTGGCAAGAACCAGCAGCTCCATTCTCTGGATGGTCCTGGCTTCGAATACATATTTTGCATCACCGACCTATCGAAAGCAATTGATGGAATTGTTGTGACAGATACATATCCAAATAACAGACCATCAAATTCTATTATGAATTCTTGCTCACTTGTAAATCCAGAGATAGAGGAACTTCAGTTTCCTCCATCTTGGCAGCCAAAGATAAGCAGGCCACCGATAACAGTTGTGTCATCCAAGCTTTGCCTTGCTACAAACATAATTAGAACATGGAAACAAGAAATAAGATCATGATTATCCAACAAAAGAAGATTGAGTTTGCAGTTTGAACTATAAACCAGAATGCACAGGATGTATATTTAAAGATCAGATTCCAGACAATGTAAGAATTCTTACATGAAGCTCATAGGCAGAAAGGAACTGATCCAAGTAATTTACAGCTAAGCATGCACTCACTGGTCCAAAATTGTAATGGGCATGAACCTGATCATTGTAACATAAGAGTCATTAGTCACAAAGGAGCTGTGGACCATATTCTGTGCCAAGATCTGCTAAATGTTTGCAAGATAAAGCAGCATAATATCCATCAACATAACCAAGTGACAAGTAGATGGGAAATCAAAAACCGATCTCCAATTGGAACAATTGACTATATTTTTTTTGCAAAACAGAACAAAAACATAAAATCAGGTACAGATAAACAAGGATCAGATTAACCAAACCACATTCCAGGGATTGCTAATGGCAACAATATATATATATATATATATTGTACCAGCAATGTAAAAATAAAACCATCTACATTAATGAATGACTGCAAAAATTCTATTTCATTGGAACATATACTTTTAAGTTTAAGTATTAAATGAAGCAGAAAAGGTTAACAAAATGACTCACATTACAGAGGAAAAGAATAATGGTATGAAAGGAAATTACAGAACTTTTTTATCCATTAGCAAAATGGAAAAAAAGGGAAATAGAAAAGGTGAAATGGATCATCGAAAGAAAGACTCAGCTGATTGATAGGCTCATGAACCCTAACCCTATCAACACAAAACCATGAAAGTTAGAACCAAAACAAGAACACCATTCAGCAAAACCAGTAAAGTCGACAAAAAATCCTGAGGAAAAATGGAAAGAATTTAAGAAAATTAAGGGGGAAAAGGAGAAAAAACAGCGGTCACCTTCCAAATCCAATCAATGGCGTCTCTCCTAATGGACAAATATAATGCCCCAGAGCGCAGCCTCTCGGCATAGTCGTTCCTCGGCATATGCTCGGTTTCTTTCTCAACTAACGAACCTATGCACTCATCCGACAGAAGAGGAAAATCCACGAGGAGATCCCCATAAAAATCCAAACTTTTTGCTACAGGAACCCGGTCAAACCCATGCCCACCCTCCTCATCACCACCAAAGCCCATGATGCTACTGTTGTCCTCAGCGCAGAGGAGGATAGACGAAGCGGAGTCATAACTTGGATCCATTGGCTGCAACAGAGACTTCAACTGAAAGAGAGGAAAGATGATATCTTTGAAAAAGAGCCTTTGTTCCTCTTCCTTCCCTCGTCTCGTCAAAGGTGGCTCTTTTATAAGGAAAAAATGAGTTCAGAATAGAGATACAGGCTATTTCTACTGGAAATAGAGCTCTTGTTCCTCTTCCTCCCCTCTTCTCCTTCAAAGGTAGTTTTTTTTTCTGTGAAATGCAGAATATATACAGATTCAAAGATGGGATCTTTCCGGTGGAAACAGAGACCTTGTTCCTCTTCCTCCCTTGCTTCTCCTTCGAATGTGATTCTTTTCCAAGGAGTTCAGGATAGAGAGACAGATTCAAACAGAGACAAGATGAGATATTTATAATGGATACAGAGCCCTTGATCCTCTTCTCCCTCTCTTCTGCTTCAAAGGTGGCTCTTTTTCATGGAGTTCAGAATAGAGACACAGATTCAAAAAGAGAAAAGATGGGATTTTTCTAGTGGGAATGGAGCCCTTGTTCCTCTTCCTCCCCTCTTGTCCTCCAAAGGTGGCTCCTTTTCAGGGAGGAAATGAGTTCAGTGATACCAGTCTTCAAAGGAAGAGGAGGGAGAAACTGTTGCATTGACACACAGGAAAGGAGGGGTTATGTAGGGCATTTGGTGGAGGAGAGGGCATGAGTATCTTTGGTGGATGGGAGGCAAAATGGCAGGGAGAGCAATAAACAACTTGGAAAGAGGAATACACAAAAGGGAAATTAAAGATTTATTTTTGTCTTTTTTTTCCTCTCTTTTTGGCTCCTTTGAGGTGGTGGCTGTGTTTGTGGGTTGGAGGGGGGGGGGCTTAAGGGGTCATGGGAGGGTGTAAAGAGGGGTCATGATGATTGTTAAAGAATAATTAAGTTATAATTAGAAATATGCATGATGTTGTTGTACAATATATGATTTAGGAGAAATAGTTTTTGGGTTTTTCATATCCATACTAAAGAATTAAAATCAAACTTGTGGTGAAATTACAAGGACACCCATCTACACAGTGGTATTATTATTAACCATTGTAAAACAACTAACCATGTTAATTTATGAAAGCCTACCTTATTTGATTAATTAGTTAATCTTATTATTATATGACCTTTGCATCTTTTGTATCTAATGCTACATTTATGAGGGACATGTGAGGACTATGATTAAATGACAAAAAAAAATTAATTTCATTGTTCATGTATATTCTTTTATGCCCAGAGACATACTAGATTATAAGAATATAAATTTGATATTCTTATAAATACAAATGAATTTTATAAAAAGAGAGGAGAGTGAGAGTGAAAGAAAATACCAAAAAGATGAGGGTATTCATGGAAAGAAGCATAGTAAAGGGTTGACCAAAAAGGGAATGGTCTTTGGTCTTTCACTCTCTCTCTCTCCCCAAGAGGTCCTAATTATTAGAATTTTGACCACTTTTTTTCTTACTCAATGCTCATCTTTTAATTATTACAAAGAAAAACTACTTTTGATGTTTGTTTGAAATAAGTATTTTCTTCACTGGAAATATTGGAATATTATATTAAATTGTATGCAAAATTAATTTGGAAAATCCAAATAAAATTGGGAGATTTGTTAAAAAAAATTAGGACATGATATATATGATTTTTGACCATTTTAAGAAGGAAATAACAACTTTAGTAGGGTGATGTTTCTCTTCCTTTTTTAAAAAAATCTCTCTATAAATAATTTGGGTATGCCATCTTCCAAGCAAATTTGCAATTGAAAATTCATGATAGGTGTAATTGTTATAGTTTTTCTACCCAATGTAGTTAATTTAATTAATTGGACTCATCCATAAATGATAATACATAAGATAACTTGGAACTACTGAGAGTAAATAGGCTTCCAAATGGTCATAAAATATACAATTATTTATATGTACATCATTATTAATTGACAATAAAAAAAATTTACAAAAAAAACTACAATATCCTTTAGTAAAATATTAGTTTGATAATAATATACCCAACTTATTTACCTTAAATCAAAGATTAAAATCTCCATCTGATAATTTTTTTTCATTTGCCTCAAGTTAAGAGTCCAAAACATCATCCCATAAAGTTTTGATAGAAAGCTTATGAGATCACATCTCATATTTACTATTTATCCTTTAGAAAAATATGTTATACTCGAAAAGATCAAAACAATTTGAAGTCATTGATCAAGTAACTCAAATTATTAATTGAGGGTGACTTTTAATTATGACAACATCCCAATTTATTGTTTATGAACTAATATAAATTGAGTAATATTGGATTAATCTGGTTTGAGTCAAGTATAAATTAAAAAATAAGTACCCAAAAATATCTCAAACATGGATAAAGTGAAATATTTTATTCATTATCATTTCCAAAATATCTCACCATTAATTTTCTTTGACCCCCCCTTATATTGGAATTAACTATGCAATGATCAATTATTAAGCCTCTAATCAATTTGAAGATGTATTGATCTTTTAGATCATAAAATGTATTTAGAACTTCTTAATCAGATAATCCTTTTATGTGTCTCCATATGTGTACTATTGCATAATTTGTATGGATACCCCAAATAATATACAATTATTAAGCCTCTAATCAATTTGAAGATGTATTGATCTTTTAGATCATAAAATGTATTTAGAACTTCTTAATCAGAGACTCCTTTTTATCTGTCTCCACATGTGTACTACTATATAATTTGTATGGATACTCCAAATAATATACAATAATTAGAGGAGACAATTGGTATGACTTTGTGGCCTTAATTTGAATAAGATATTAAGCTAATAGATTAGAGGATACTTAATAGCTTTGTTTGTTAGGGAGCAAACAAGATCACATTAATCAAAACCCTAATTTGTGGCTCAAAGGGTCTTAACTAGATACACATCAAAATTATTTTTCTCTCAACTTGTGATTTTGACTTTTTCACCTAAAATTATATCAAATTAAATTTTTTTTACTTTTAAAAATAAGAATTGAGTGGATGGATATAAGCTCTAAATGATAGTCTCATTAGGTTTGGAGATTTTTATTCTCATATTGATTTACTTAATTACGATGTAATGATATATCGATTTAATCATAAATTTTTTTTAACCGATATAACAAAAGTCTAATGAGCATATGACTATCAACTTTGGTCTTGAGTCAATGGCTCTGACTCAATAAGTTAATTTAAAAATATTAAAAACTAATTATAAATTTGAGATAGATAATCTTGTATCTTGAATTCAACTGATTGACTTATTCATATCTATAGAGATTGTAGTATGACTCATCTCCATTTAGTCTTCACCGTAATTTGACTTTTGACACCAAATAGATCATAATTAATATACATAGGATTGGATATCATTAATGTTTGGCTTTGATTTCGTTTGTATGTCCTCAATGTCAATTCCGAAACGATCGATCTTATTTCTAATAGTTTAAAACTATTCTCTCTGTATATATTTTTTCATCTCACACATAAATATTTTCCGATCGATTAAATTTTCAGAAGACAATTCATCGGATCGGCTTAACTCAAATAAACTCACGACGATACGAGATAAGGAGGAACCCCAACGTGGAGATGCAGAGTAGTGTGAACTACTACTTGGGCAAAGAACAATAAACCACCAAAAACCTCTTCCACACACACAAATGAGTCGCTTCTTATCATTATGTTTCTCCCATTTTGACCCGTGGCCGACATCTATGGTCGTACCATCGCCTCTTGTTCTCATCCCTTCGCTGTCTTCGTCGTGACGTTCATGGCGACGTCCAACGACGTCTCACCATCCGGTGGCCATGCACGAGGTCTCGGGTCAGACTTCCATTTCCATCGTTTCTGACTTGAATCAGGATCGAGCAAGAAGCATTCATCGATCTCCTTCCGGTCCTCGTACTCATTCGTCTCGGGGTGTTGCGACAGTCGTGCGTCCCTTCGTGGACATCCTGTTCCTCCCTCCATGGTGGCCTGTCAAAGCTGGAAGAGAGAGAGAGAGAGAGAGAGAGAAGCCGCAATTTTCTTTGGACTTTCAAAGGAGGTGGGCGGATGGAGTGGCAATAAGACGAAAAGATTAGCTTACACAAGATTTGTCGTTGGATTCTGGCTGCCGTATCCGGTGGGTGCAGCCATCAACTTCACACCACTTGGCCAGCCAAGATAAAGATGGAAACAGGTGAACACAACCCCATTCATCCTCCCATACATGTCCCCTCGCTTGCTTCCGTATCTTCCCCACCACTGCGGTCCGAAGCCGACATCCCATCCTCCTCTGCCTCTTCCTATCTACGGCCTTGTTACTGGTGTTTAACTCGATCTGTGTGATCTTGGATAGCTTCTTGGAGTACAACATGAAGGGCAAGCAGGACGACGAGAGGAACGATGTCATCCCACGCTTTCAGCACCATTGCTTTCGACAACACCAACAGCTGCTGCTGCTGCATAAGAGAGAATGCCTGTCGGACGAAGTAGACAACTCCAGGAGCAGCGCAGAGGTCAAGAAGGCCAAAGCCGACGTCGTCGAACAGAACGCGGAGAGAGGTCTGGTGGTGGTCAACAGCGGCGCCGACGGAGGAGGTGGAGATGGCGCCACGATCGAGGTGGCGAAGCGGCGGAGGGGACGCCCTCTGGGGTCCAAGAACAAGCCGAAGACGCCCGTGGTGATCACGCGCGAGGCGGAGGCGCCGGCGGCCATGCGGCCGCACGTGCTCGAGATCCCCGCGGGGCACGACGTGGCTCAGTCGCTCGCCCACTTCGCACGGCGCCGCAACCTTGGGATATGCGTCCTCGCCGGCACCGGCCCCGTCGCGAACGTCGCCCTCCGCCAGCCGCACTTCGGCGGGGCGCCGCCGCCACCCCAGGCCGCGACCATCGGTTTCCGCGGGCGGTTCGACATACTGTCCATGTCCGCCACGTTCCTCCCGCCGGCCATGGCGGCGGTCTCCCCCAGGATCGGTGGCGAGATATCCATCTCCCTTGCCGGGCCGCAGGGGCAGGTCGTGGGCGGGACGGTGGCGGGACCGCTGATTGCGGCGGGGACTGTGGTGGTCGTGTCGGCGGGGTTCTCGAACCCGACCTTCCATCGGTTGCCAGTCGAGGACAACGTGTCGATATCCGTCTCGATCTCCGGGGGCGGCCAGGGTGGTGAGGCAGAGGAGCACGAGCCGCACGTCCATCACCAGCATCAGCAACAGCGGTGCCACGACGGGACAGCAGCAGAGTCCTGCGGCATGTCCATCTACGGTGACCACCTCTCTTCAGACGTCATTTGGCCGCCCTCTGCTCACCCTCCGCCTCCACCACCTTTCTAATTCGACCTTAATCCTCGCTCTTTGCTTAGTCTCCTCTCTCTCTCTCTCTCTCTCTCTCTTTTCTCTGGTATTGTCTGGTGATCTACGTTTCTCTGTCATCGCGCTGGGAATTAAAGGAGGAGTGTTGTGCTTCTTTCAGAATTTTTGGCTTGTTCGGATTGCCATGGTTGCATCACAGTGTTACAAAGGAAATTGAACTCTTGTTCTTGATCTCGTTCTATCAATTTCACTTTGTTAGTTCTCTTCATTTCCCCCAAGTTTAAATCTCATGTTCATGGATAGACACAGCTCAGATCATCGGTTGCTCTCACGCTTGCATGGTTGGAATCGATCTCCAACACCGTGTGGGGTTATTCGTGCAGTGATCTCCTTTTGGATCTCGAGGCGAATGGGAAGCAGTGCTCATGAGGAGAGCACGATGAATGGCTGGGGCTTCTTCTTCAGAGAGGAGGCGGTGAAGTACAGCAGGCAGGTACCCACGCGGGCTATCACTTGTTCTCTCTCTCTCTCTCTCTCTCTCTCTCCATGATCTCCATCAGTACCTCTCTTTCTCTGGTCTGCAGCAGTCTGTGTCCACAGTACATATCTCTCATGTGTCTTCAGCAGAGCTCGAAGCAGGTTGAGGTGTACTTTATGGTTTGATCGGGCCCTGAAACTGTGTGAGAGCCATCTAAAACAACAGCAATGCTATAAGATGAGGGTGGAAAGAGCAAGACAAAACCAAAACCTCATTTCCTCACAAGAGGCAGGAAAAGCTGTCCTTTGGCCATCTGAATGCATCCTCTCTGAAGGCAAGTAAAGGCTTTGAAGTGAAAGAACATCCTCTCTCTCTCTCTCTCTCTCTCCATGGTTGGAGTTATTGCCTGGTGCATTTCTGTGGCCTGGAAGCTTGTGCCAGAGGCATGGCTGACATTACTTACCATTGGGAGTTGTAACATTTGCTGCATACATCTTGTCTTTTCTGGGATTAACAATCTTGAATTGATATCCTTGGGGTTTGGAGGAATCATCATTGCATGTCAACTTTAGAGCTTTGGAGACAGTGTTATTGTCATCAATCATATGGTGCGGTAATTTGTCCATTATTCTGATGCTGCTTAATGAGACATATTCCTTCAGCCCACGCGAAAGCATCGATATGGTTAGTCTCGTTAGGGTGCATTGGGCTCTTTGAATGGATATGTTGTTTAGTTATTTCTAGAATTGTTTTGTTCGATTAGGTTCCATTGAGCATTTTGATGCATGTCCCAAGTGGACGCATTGCACGTAGGAGATATCTTGTCAAATTATGGTGCATCAGGTATTTTATTATTTATGTTTTAGAAGAATGCATTATATATATATATATGGAGATATTTTGTCCAATTATAACAAATCGATCACCTTGATGCATATATCCTGGACGGACGGATCGTATGTACACAGAAAGATGCATTTGTTGTGACCATCGCATCAACTACATCGAATACAATGATTGATCGTATCGAACTCGAGGAGATGCTTTCGAGTGCAATAGCCAAGTCGGGCACTCTGGCTGCTTCGTCCGATTAGCATGCATTAATCGTCACGACTTACGTCGAGCACTTCAGGTGCTTTGTTCGATGCAAGAAGACGTTTTAGCCAACCAAGATTTATTACGATTTGTAATCGATATTAGGATGAAAGAATTGGTGAGTTGATGGAAAACGAAGTTATGGCCTTCACAAAACGAAGTTGATGGTAATGTGGATCAAAGGTCGACCTGATGCTCCAACGAATGTGAAGGTTGGATCGATCAATAGGAAGTATTAAAATGATATTTTTCTCAAAAGATCCTTCTAAGATGAATCTATTATGAGCAATTTAGATGTATGTCACGATTAATCTAACTTTTGACTTGTTTTCCAAATGCTGGTGGGAAGATAGTTCGCCCTGAAAAGTTAACATGCAAAGGTTCTCATCGGACGAGCTGATCTCGAGGAATAATAATTAAGTCTTCCAACTGTTTTGTTATGTGACAATGTAATGTAAACACAATACATAGAAACATTCGACACCAACATCATATATATGGGCTCCAACCCATAGAACAAAGGCAAACACTTGATTTTAGTATTCGTGTGTCCAAGTGAGAAACAAAAAGCATGGAGGATGACAGAAAAAGAGTTCCTACATAACACAACACAAGAACACGAAAAGAACAATGTTAAATACATGTACATTACATACCGATGAATACAGATGTTTTCACATTCTCCATGCTCCTTTCACGTCTTCGGGGCAACAATGAATAGGAAAAATGAAGATGTACAACATGATCTCATGTGCGACACCACAATGTCCTTTTGGTTAATCAGGAATTGCTAATGTAGTGTCTCTGAGAAGCTACTTCATCATCAGCCGGTGTTTTCTCTCTTTCCGATTATAGTCTTGTAGTCCACAAAGGTAAACATTAGCAATATCAGGTGCCTCCACCAAAGGGGTACTTTTGACTGGATAAAAAGTTTTATGTAAAGGCACGATACTGCTGTATTCATGTTCTCACATCTTTCAATATTCCTCCCTTATCCAGCTCAGCAACTAAATCTTTCAGTGACGGGACTTTACTGGCCAAAGTCCTGTACAATCTAGAATATCTGGCTCTCGTGCCATCAGCTGTCCGCGCAAGGGCTAGCAAGCTAATAGCTTCGGGCAACTGATCGAACACTTTCTTGATATCCTCAAAGCTCATGTCAGATAGAACTGAGGGCCTTGGAACAACTCTGATGATCTCACCTCCCTTGGGCTCCTCTACACGAGCATCTGCTTTGATGACCAACTCCGAGCTAGAGTTTGCACCACATTTTACGATGAAAGAGGCTGTAGAACCTGTATTGAACTGCAATACATTCCATTGTGATACAATCTCTGTGGTGGAGGTTGAATCTGCATATGGCTGTAGCGCTCGCAATTCATCATCGTAGCTGTCTCCTTCTGGTATCAACTGCAAGAATCATGCTATCATTAGCAACATCAGTCACTGAATTTTTCATCTTTGTCATTTGAGCTATTGGCAATTCACATTATGGTACACATTTATTTCACAATCATGCCAAAAGCAACTTTGCAAAAACCTGATATTATCAGCACAACAAGTGTTGACAATTTACTGACTGAGTGAACCTCCTGTGCACCTAATTTTCAGAGACTTCTTAATCACATATAAAGATAATAACAAAAAAAACAAACTTAATCAGCAAAATAGGCTATTTCCTCCTTCACGCTGACACAATGCACAACCAATAAGACAGTCTTAAGGAATTATGTATGCTCTACGAAGATCAAAGACTAACTTGTGTATTTGATGCACATTAACAGGAAATATAAACACAAAATAAGATTGTGAAAATGAAACATGCATAAATATATCTGAAAGTTTGTGCTGAACTTACCTCTACAACCTTACGAGCCTCTGTAATTTGCTTCTTGGCACATGGATGATCAATATCAAGGAGTGACGGCATCTGCTCTAAGAGTTCATCCAGAGATGCTAGCATTGATTTCTTCCTTGATTTGGTAACAGAACTTACGGAGGTTTGTCTCAAAATTTCCTGCAAGACAAATAACCATGTTATATTTCTGCATGACAAACCTAGACTGTTCATAAAGGAAGTAACTAGAATAAACATGAGAGAAAGATAATAGCAAAGACACCTTGACTTGTTTTAAGATGGCATCCAAAGATATTAAAGATGCCAGTCTTGCATCTTCAGCAGCTGTAGAAGGATTCCGGATGGGTGAACCTCCTTCTTCTTTTGTCAGTAATGCGGTATCACTTCGCATTTGCTGCAATATCTGTTAAAGAGAAGCAGCAGAACTAAGAGTTCGACGTTGAGCAAAATCTTTTTTATTTCCATGTGGTATTCATTAAAAAATGAGATCACATGTTTAGTTATCATAAAAGAAGTTTGATGCCATATACATAGCATACTCAAAAATAAGGAAATTTTGATTATCGAAATTGATGATATGTACCTGGAGAATGCCTTGGTTTGAAAATTAAACTAATGTGTCTGCCACCTAAAACGAGAAATTACTTGATGTGTGTTGTCATGTAACAGTAGCATATTAGTTATGGGAATATGCATCTATGAGTTTTGACTTTCTTTTCATGGGCAATCTACGCCCACATTAACTAAGTTCTGAGACGCAAAAACCACCAAAATCCCATCCTTTCAATGATAACTTGATTTTGCAAAATGGATACAGATAAACAAAACATCTCTGTAATTAATTCTGTCCTAAATAGCCAATTATCTAACTACACCAGGCAGCTTCAAGAATACATGTCCACCTAGAGGAACTAGAATGGACTAGGATGAAATTCCTTCTGCTGCATAATGTGTTGGAATATCCACAAAAGAAAGAACACAAATAAATTCAAGCTGAACTACCCTATGTCATCTGCGTTAGATATCTCTTACACCTCCTTCTCTGACACAGACTAACCACATTAATATTGATTAGGAGAAAGAAGCACAAAACAGAAGGAAAGAAATTAGAACAGTAGAACTTCTCTGTTCTATAGTTTTAATATGGCATAAAATGTGGTACCATTCTGCTGCTGGGAGAGGGAAGACAGAAAAAGAAGAGGAAGAAAAAGGAGGAAGAGGAAGGAGGGCAAGACGGACAAGTACCCAAGGTGAAGTGGATGACTGGGCAGTTTGGCAATGGAGATCTATGGAGACACTCTTGCGAGAGACCCAAAAAGTGCATTGGGGCCTTTAAAAGAAAGAACCAACATTGCCACTTAAAATAAAAAGGAGCAGTGTGCCTAACATAGGATGGTTAATCTCTTAGTACACATGGTTCGGAAGTCCCAAATCAGAATTGACCAAAGAAATCTGAAACAGCCAAAAATTCAAGACAGACTAGTCCAGGGCTTTGATGAAACAAACAAAAAAAGAAAAGAAATTCAGGTCTTCTTTTAAGTTTATTTAGATTTTTTTCAGAATCTTTCACCAAAATCCTATTTGGTAAATCAAAATGATCTCCTTTTTCGAATGGCCAAACCTGGTTTCCAAAATTTGATTTTATAAGAGACATGACAGAAATACGTCTCACTACGATGTCATAAAAAATGGCATGCTAATAGAGTAAATAAAAACAAGGCCAGTAACATCAGAAGCAAAACAGATTTTGCTGAAATACAGTAACCAAGATCCTTCAAATTGTACAAATTCAAGCAGTTGATGGTGTTATGGTGTGATATAATTTTGAGGTGTTGATCAGCACACCTCTATGTCAGTCAGCATCTTTCACATGTTCAACACATTTCGAGCAACAGAAATTTCTTGGTAGATATGATTTATATGCACCAGGTTATCAAATATGAACATATATAACACCATGTGATAAAATATGGCATTGATAAATTGAAATCATTATTCTTATGGAGAGTAGTATGGAAATAAGGCCAAGAGAATCTTTGATTTTCTTTATTGATAAATTGAAATCATTATTCTTATGGAGATAAGGCCAAGAGAATCTTTGATTGAATGGAAGTAGATCTCTTTGATTGAATGAACAATATACAGGTATCGTTACAGTACAACATCCAGCCAATATCAACTAACACATCATTGTGATAATGGATAAGCTCATAATTAAACCATTGTGATAACGGATAAGCTCATAATTAAACCAAGATTTTGCAAGTACTTCCTACACGAGGTGGTTTGTGCATCCAATACCTTCTTTCTCTTGTGATCAACAGATTCCAAAGCCGAGCGCAACTTACTGACATGGGCTAGGTCCTCAGCTTCCTCTGTTGCCAAAGTACCTGCTATGTCCTATGAACAAACATAGTAAGAAAACTTTCAATTAGGCAATTGAACGTAAATATGCAAATCCTTACTTGTTGGCAGTAAATTTACTAAAAATGCCAATATTCTAAACCTGTCTGGTAATATTTGAATATGCTATCAAAGGATAATGGGTGGTGACCACGGACAAATTCAAGTATAAAGGCATGCATAAAAAAATATGTATACCTGCAATTCACACATGTAATATTCATGCATAAAACAACATAAATTCAGCACAAGTAGATAATACACCAAAGACTAATGTCAAAGAAATAAGCACAAGAAAGAAGTACCAAGTAGAAAGGAGAATAAATAGATTGGCTCCTCAGATAATGAAGACATGAAAAGATGAACAATACACCAAATTCTCTTAATACAAACTTCCCAATCAATAACAATGATTCTGCTGAGGTACTCTATGCTTTATCAAATTCTTTTTTAGCATCTAAGTCCAAAATATTAAAGCATCTTAACTTGGATTGGGAATCAACTTAAAATATTATCACTTATGGTAACCGGTCAAACGTGTTAGTATTATCTTCAAAAAATCAAGAACATGAATGTTGAAGAAAGACTCATGAAAGTTTCCAGATGATGACCCATCTGTTTCTTTTTTTTCTTTTTTCTGCTATATACTGCCTTTTAGTAATTACCAACTTAAAGATTATGGTTCTGTATGAATTGTCATTGCTGTAAATCATCCAAGCAAATAAGTCTCACGATATCTCTTTCTTCAATGATTATGTATCATTGAAAACTCTCCACTTCCATACTTCAAGTGTTTCAATACACTTGTCAAGACACAATATTTTATGCATGTTTGCCTTGCAATTATAATCATTAGAAGACAAGATAGCCAAAGATTAAAGTTATATACAATAAAATGAATGTTGACTGATTAATATGCTTAACAAGTTATAGAACACCTACTACTAATTCTCATATTAACGAAGGATGGGAACCTAGGAAAAACAAAAGAAAAAAGAGCGAAAGAATGAATAAGGATGATCACTAAGCACACCATTGAAAAAAGACTACCTGCAATCGGTTATTCAGGTAGACCACCTCAAAGGAAATCAACTATTCGACGGATCTAAGATAAATAAAATTATTGGCAAGGAGGTTCCCCTTGCCTCAGAACAGATATTATAGCAAAGCTGACAATGAATGGAAACAGTTTACCACAGCTACCTGTATTTCCATTTAAATTACAGTAATCTGGCACCTTCATCTAAGTTAATATAATAATGCATTCTCTTAGACAGTTTTTTGACATTTAGGTGATCGTCTCAGATCAAAGTTTCATCAATTGAACATGTTGAACATTCCGAGCAATGTTAACCTAAATCCTTAGGTGGCTTACATAAGGTCTATAATTCCTACGCAAAACTATGTTCTTCACCACCAGTCTGTCCCATGTAGTTTCGGACTAACCTTTTAAAGTTAAAGCAACAGAAAGCAGCAACCACTAGAAGTTCCTTAAACATACAATGGCAAAAAAGAATGAGAGAATACACCAGCATAAAACCAACACCAAGCAATGTTAAAATATCTCAACGGATGTTATAACAAAAACCTCCAGTATTGAGACACATCGAACTACACATAAACAGGATTGGCCACACCAACTTCAAATATATGTAGAAATAATTACAGTTAGAATAAGCACCTTCAGGTGTTGCAACTGTGATGAATAAACCCGCTTGGTGTACTCAGATAAAAGTTGGCCTAAAGCATCAGTACTTGGCAGCCGTGCAGTACCAAGACCAGCCATCCATCCATCCATAATAGCAGTTGAAAGAAGTTCTAATTGGCCAGCTGTTGTTCCACCAATGGCATCAACACCAGCAACAGACAGGAAATCATAATTCTCTGCAAGCCATGACCGGATTTGGCGCTGAAGCTCACCCGCTGGTGTATGAACAAACAGTGCAGCAAGAGCTTTATTTCCAATTGCAAAAAATTTGGCTTCCTCAGTTATTTCTCGGAGCTTTCCTCCAGTAACATGCTGCCTCCATGTCTCCTACAAGTACACATAAGAATACTTGGCAGATCAAGCAATATAAGCTATCAGCAAAATACTAAAAACAGCACAGTTTCCTCACCATGTTATTATCCATACCTGATCAATCCCTCGAAGCTTTAAGACAATGGATGAGAACTTAGACTTCTTTTCTTGTTTTATATTAACCTTAAAGCCATGGATTTGTTCATCGGCTAAAACAGTCCTTGCACTTGAATCATAATGAACTATAGATCTACCAGGACTACTACCACGGCTGGAGCTTCTACTTTGGCCACTATTGGCCTTCTCTAGGAATCGTTCCACTGGTGAAACCTGCTAAAAGAAGTGACACATGGTCAAAGCATTTGAACTAACAAGAAAGATGACTTATTCAGTCAGAAACTTCTGACAATTAAGGTGGAACAGGGTGATAGGAAACCTTGATAGTTTGCAGCTCTGGTGATCTAGCAAGCAAAGATCTTATATATAAAATTCTGACGCGCGAAACTAGCATGGTATCCAAAACCCTCTTTGGTTCCATTTTGCGGATGAATGAGAAAACAGCATCTCTGATTTCAGCAAGTATTTCATGTTCCCGTGCAGCACCTGCCTTGATAACTGCTGCCAAAACCTGCAATATAGAAATTCTATCAGCATGTAGTTCCCATGAAATAAATGCCTGTGCAAAACCAGTTAATTTATATGTTTAAAGAGCATGACAAACTGAACACTGGACACCACACATAATAGGGACTTGGATTTAACTCTCTGTCCAATATTGATTTCTATAACTTACCAGACCATTATAGTAACTGTATTTTGAATGGTATGCCAATCTATAGCACCTTGTATCATTGAATAAAAAATTAAAATAAAATTAAAAGAAATTATACATGTATCATGCTATATTTTTCGATATTGATACCCAGTTGAGTTAATTACCAATCCGCACCAACTGATACGATCAAGAGTCTAAAACCTTGCTACAAACAACAAAGAATGAAAATAAACATCTGAAAAGTTTTTTGCAAAACTCTACTTCCAACATATATTCCATGACTATAACTACTTGCTACCATGTTAAAAAGTATGAAGGCTCATGAACCTGCTGCGGTTACTTAAGATCTTCCAACAACAAGACACTAACTCCAGTATGAAGTCATACCCTTACAAACATGGCTCCGGAAGGTGCCAATTGCAGCATCATCGACTGGTCCAAATCATTATAGAAAATTAACTCACTGCAATAGCAAGAGCCAGGATAATAATAACTAATAAGCATATATAGTTAGATCTAATAGGGATTGCCAAAGTTGTATTAAACATTTCACTTTTATCCTCTATAAAAAGCACACCTACTATGATATTCCATAAGCATAGAAGATGTCATATTGGTTAAATAAAATCAGAGTTTGCAAAACCGTACCATACCGCCCGGTACGGGTGATACGTACTGATCTGCCAGCAGACCGGCACGCAAACCACCAACTACCGGGCGGTATCAAGCTTTGGGCCCCGACAAGTTGTACGGATATGGAGCACCGACAAATCTGGAGCTTCTACAGATCTAGAGCACTGACAAGTTGTTTTCCCTAGCCTCAATGATGTTGATCAGGTTGGAGTTGAGGGGAGCACCGAACGTGGCCCCCCCGAACACCATCTGCTGGCTAGGGAGCTCGTTGAAGTTCATGGAGCCGCCGACGAGGGTAGGGAGGAGGGCAGACTTGTTGAGGTTTTGGTTGAAGATGTAGGGGTCGTAGTAGTCGAGGAGGATGTGGGTGAAGATGGCAGTCTTGATCTTGTCGATGGGGAGGGATGAGATGGGGGAGATGGCAGTGTCGTCGACAACGAGGACAGTGATGGTCTGGCGGCTATTGATCACATTGATGAGCTTCAGGTCGGTGAGGTACTTGGTGAAGGCGAAGTAATTGGGGTAGGGGTCGAGGATCTCCTTGGCCACAACCGAGGTGATGAGGAGAACAAGGAAGGCTAAGGGTTTTGAGGCTCTTTTATCGAGAGCAACAACCTTGGCCTTGGCCGTGTCTCCACCTTGGAGGGCTTCAGGATGTTATTGTGTATACTAAATGTTTATTTATTTCTAATTTAAATTTTTTATCTTAATTTTCTTTTATTTTTAAGGTATTTTCGGAAGATTTTATTTTATTTTTATTTGTACCGCTCGGTATGCCTTGGTATACCGCTCGGTACCCCATATCCTACTGTACCGCTCGGTACATCGGTATAGTACAAAATTAAAAACCTTGAATAAAACAACAAATATCTCATAGAGTCCTGGTAGAAAATATTCGAAAATACAAAGAGGATCATGTATTTCGTCTGACCATCAATTTAAAACAGTACTTGATGTGCAAGATGTGATTTATCATATACAATTTCACACAAGTCAACAGAATAATCATATTACGCTCAAGCAAAGCACCATGCAGGTTGAGAAAATGTAAATTGATATCACCTTAAAATGGTAAATCTTGACTATTGTCATAGCTTTATTTGGAATTATCAAGATTTCATACCAGCATCAGAAGCTTATTAGCACCATCAGATATTGCAGCAAAGCTCTCAAACTGATCTGGATCGAAATCTGCAAGTGCAGCGGTAAGATACTCTCCAGCTGGTGTTGTCTTTATCTTCTCATTACTTGATTTCACAAGAGCTCCCGCATTTTCATTCTTATCCTGGGATGCAGGTAACGGAAGGGCATTGGTGGAAGGTCCTCTGCTGTTCTCGCCCCTGCACAAATGTAAAGAATACATAAATATGGCAAAACTAGAATACCATGCACACTTGACATTCAAGTGCCAAATGTACCTGTTCAGATCTCTTCCCTGTATGTCTACCGTTCTCCCAACAGCAGGGCTCAACACCTAAGGACAGGTAGACAATGCAATTGCACTAGAATAGTGATTAATCTCACATCGTAATTAAACAAACATGAAACTAGTTGACAATGTCAAGTATTTAAAAGACAAACCAAAATAGTGTCACTTCCAAGGTATCAAAATATAATGCCAGATAACATAGATGTTTGACAAAATAACTAATTGTATGTATAGTGCCTGAATAAACATTAAGAAGGCAAATACTCCATCTGGCAGTATAAAAACTTTCAAGTTAAACCGGTTATAAGACAACAAGGCTAAAACTTAACTCATGTTGGTTGACTGCAACCTTTAGTCCTAAACACAAACCCATGACTTGATTATAACCAATCAGATAACTCAAAACCCATTAGCCAAACCTGAAAGTTTTGACCATATCAAACCTGAGTCCAACCTAGATCAATAAACTGAAAATCACTAACTCAGTTCAGCTTAGCACTTAGAATGTTTTACTCATGGTTTTGAATCTTGGACTAGTGTTGATACCAATCCTTGGGCAGCTCGGTGCGATACCAGCACCATATCTAGCCAACACATAGTGTTGATTTATCACGGATTTAGTTATAATTGCATAAGTTATGAGGCACCCTTGCATGGACATCCGTAATGAGTCAACCTAAATGCAACCTCGCACAGGTCCGGAAGAACCTATAAAATAGGAAAAGGTTGGTCAGTTTCAAAGACAAGTTGTCACATCCTTAGCTAGGATTGCCTAAGACGTGCGGCACCCAAGCAATACTCGTTCACAAAGGATCAGCCTAGACCTTATGCAGTCCACAAAAGACCTGCATAACAAATAAAATGTTAGAAAGACAAACATGCAACTAATTTAGTGTCGTCATGTCATGAGCAAATCTGTACATAGGATGTTCGATGTAATGTTTGTGTATGTTCGTGTCTTTCAATTTTATTCATATTTTGCATAACATGTAAGGGCTTGCAATAGGCTTAGCAGCCTTGTTTTGGTTGACTTTTGTGGTCGTTTTAGTCCTGTAAACACAAATTGTGTGCAATCGTCAAGTAGAGGCAAAACTACCCAAAATCAAGCCATTCAGGCAACCATTTTATAGGGTTTTCTAGCTCTGCAGAGTGTAGAGTATCAGCCAACACAGCAACCTGGAGCTACCCGAGTGACACATGACTGGATGGGCCTTTGGGCTAGTGTCTGTTGAATCTCGGATTTTGATGATGAAATCAATTGATGAGTTTACAATCTAATTCATATTTTGAGAAAAGTAATGCATGACTAACTACAATCATGAAAAGACAAAACAATTAAGGCAGAAGAATCGGACGTTGGGCCAGAGTCAAAAACCGAGCATCGGGTTGGAAGAATCGAACGTTGCGCCAAGATCGAATGTTGTGGGAGTCAACATGCCGATAGATCGAGCGATATGCCGAACGTTCGGACGATGCGCCGGAAGTTCGTCGGGAGTTCAGATTAACAAATTACGTACCGGACAACTTGGATTTCTCGTCTTATAATTGGTCGAGTCTTAATTGTCGTAGTTAGATCTTAATTTGAGTTAGTTTTGGGTGTAACCCTATTAACTCAATTAGGGGCCAATTGGATCCGAATTAGGACTGAATTGGGCCTACTGGTTGGCCCACTCAATGACCTAGAGCCAGGTCAGGCGATGGCACCGCCAGAATCGCTTGAGGCTCGATCTCCCAAGCAGTGTCTGGGTAGTGGTACCACCCAGTGTCAGTCAAACTGGGCGGTGGTACTGCCCAGTGTCAATCTGATAAGCGGTGGTACCGCCAGTTGTCAGACTGATAGGCGATTATGTTACTATTGAATCAAGCTAGTATCGTCATAGTATCTTGGTCATTAAATTTAATGGATAGATATTTATTTGTGCCCTCAACACTTAAGAAAAACATAGAAAAAAAAATCACTACTTTCCGTTCCACAACAACAAACAAGGGATGTTAACCGACAATCGACTAACCAACTCAAGAATGAGTTCTACGATTGAATGTAATCTCATTCCCTCAAACAAGCACTTTCAAACATACTAACCACTTAGTCTAGTAGGAACATAGGGCTACCACATTTGCAAATGTGGAACTTGTTTTGCGTGATGGCACCATAATGACCATTAAGCAACAAAATTGTCATCACTGTATTGGCTATATTGTTGCTACGAGTCAAGCTTCAGATTCGACTAACAAGGGCCAATTGTCGACATCTTAGGTCACATATAAAATCTATGCTGACACAAAGGCTGCAATAGGTCTAACACCATTGTCACCGTTGTTACCACTGCCAATTCCATGTCATAATAAGGTGGATAAAATGCATGCCTTGTCTCATGGCTTCCTCATTCATATTGTAGGACATCATATATGTACAAAATCTGGCAACAAACTCAGGGTCATCATTAATATCAGCCCCCCCAACCCTATGCTAATCGAATAGGACTTCATATGGCCACAAATATTAAGTTCCTCCCTTCAATGCTTGTTGCTTTTGCTTTAAGGATTTCTGTTTGCCTTGAAATCTTCCTCTAATGACTTGAACATCCCTAGTACATTTGATCATGTCAGAAAATCCACTGATCAAATACCTACTACAGCCTTATTATTCATTCACCACAACCGACATATTAGTAGTGGATACACGGTGAATGATGATGTTGCTCCAAACAATTTGGCATGCTGCCACTCCAGCTTGGCATTTTATTGCTTTGCTGTCATTTTCTAATAGGCACTAAGTATCAAGTTTTGAACGCAAGTAACAAATTCAGAATTGAGCCATGAAAATATGACCTAATTATGCGGATCTATGCCAATTTGTGTGGACATCTAATAAAATCTATACAGATCTAACACAAATTTATGCTGAATTGCTAATCTAGGTCGAGTGTAACAAAAATATAGCCTAGAACAATGCAGATCTAGTTTTAGTTCAAATAGAACTACACGAAACAAAAGTAGATCCAGCCTCAACTGAATTGTGCATGCTTAAAATTAGAAATTTTAGCCCTAACCTAAGCAAAAAAGCCTTCTTAGGAAGAAAATAAATATAGACGTGGTGGAAAATTTCAGATTTATCTTGATTTGGAAAAAACAAACAAGCTTCCTCTCAAGTAATCTGACCCACAGAAAGAAAGAAAGGCCCCAAACTCAAGATATTTTGGGAAACTTGTTGCAAACAAGTAGCAATTTGGGGAAGAAATCAAAAGAAAAAAGAAAAAAGGAAGTTGTTGGATAAAAAAGAAGGAAAAGAGGAATCAACTGAGAAAGAGAGGAAAATGATGGGGAGGGTACCTACATCGGAAGTAGGCTTCCCACCCGATACAGCTCAGCATTGGTAACATTATTGGATGGTACATTTGATATGGTAAATGTAATAAGTGGATATCTGTAGTCTGTATAATGGCTTGTGGTTGGACCAATAAATACAAATATTCAAAATGGTGGTCTTACTACTTGTAATTGGATGATCTCAAAAGCATCACTTCAATGAAAAGACATTCAAAAGTGAGTCTGAAGATTTATATTTTGGTTCATCAAGAAAATGAACAAGAATAAGTTATACTATAATTACTATTATGAAATCCATTTGAATGATAAAAACTGCCATAATAGTTGGAATCAACAAGAAAAGTTTTACAAGTAATTCTCTATAAAAAATTCACAACAAACCTGAGGTGATCCACCAAATGATGACTTTTCGGTGAGTTTGTCAAATAGCTTCTCATTCTCTTGATGCAATTTCTGCAATTCATACAAATCAAACTAGAATTATCTGGCAACCCAGCATCAATGTAAAGAACCATATTGTACATAAAGCAAAAAAACTGAACAAATAATAAAATAAAATCATAAATTAACTCAAGGTTAAGGAATCAGTGAAGTGGAATTTAAGAGACACTTATCATGAAAAAAAATGTACACGTCATGCACAAATTTGTATGCATGCATGAGCATCTTCATTAAACTAATCCACATAGAGTAAACTCTTGACGCATTAGCTGTAACCAAAGAAATCATACAATTGAAAGAACTGCATATCTTGCACAATAATACCAATGACATATAGGATTGTCTCCTTGAAAATTATAAGTTTCACAGATGAGTATTTACGTTAAGAGCTGCATTTGGAGAAATTGTATAGCTTTGGTAAAACAGTAGCTTTTTCATGCTCATCGATAAGGGAACAGATTAGTGAATTATCTACCACCAAAGCAGGGTCTCATGAGGGTTAGTCTACATCATGGTATGCAATATCGAATGGCGCTCGATATGGGCGGTACGTACCGGTCCGACGACATACCGGTACGCGGACCACCCGCTACTGGACGGAACGTGCTACAATATACCACCCTGGTGTACCGCTCAAACCGGTCCGACGACATACCGGTACGCGGACCATCCGCTACTGGACGGAACGTGCTACAGTATACCACCCTGGTGTACCGCTTGGTACGCCGGTACCGTACCATACCGAGCCAACCTCGAAATACCGGTACGGTACGGTACGGTATTGCATACCTTGGTCTACATAGCCTCAACGATACAAGTAGAGAGGCTATTTCCATGACTCGAACCTTGTTCAGCAAGGTCTTCAAGGAAAGACATTATTACCAATCTAAGGCTCCCTCTCTAACTTATACTCGGTTATAATTATCATCTTATACCTATATGCACCATCCCTCTAAATAAATGTCAAGGTTTATTGCAGGCAACATTATCCATTAAATTATTTTACCATCATCAACATGTTGTATTGTGTCCCATTGAGTCAAGTTTAAACGTATCATTATTTTTTATCATGTCACAGTGAATTTTCTTCTTTATGCACATGCTTCAAAGACCCATAGATTTAACTGAAAATCATAAAGCATGGCAAGCAAAAAATGATGTTAGACCATAATGTGTATGTACACAGCAACAAGCACAGATCCTACCAAATGTATCACAATTCAAGAGTCAATAGGTGTAATACAAGAAACTCTGTAGGGTACCTAGAAAGCATGCACGTATGAACTAACTGTGCCAGTCTGAAGAAGGCATAAACAACAAAGAGAAGTAACTACACGAGCTACAAGTACAAATAAACTTATCGAGCAGATGAAGGACAGAACAAGAGAGCACACAAAATTTTGATTAAGGCACAGATAAATAATGTGAACAGACTTTCTCCCTCAGATCCCAATTGAAAGCTTAAAAAATTGGATTATGGAACTGACTAAAATAAACTGAAGATGAAGTATACTTGTGTTTATTGCAAGAAATAGCAATTACATCTCTCTCCAAGTAAGAGCCTCAATTTTGGCTTATGCAGAACTAGGTCAAAAAAGGTGAATAAATAATAGAATTATTTTTTTTGATCCCTTATCTTAGGGCAAAGAGGATGATCCAAATGAAGCACATGTAGTAGTTAGAATATTAGGAGAAAAAAATGTCAACCGACACAATATGATTGTTGTAACTAAAAATTTGTTTCTAACACAAAATAGACATATTCTATTTTCCAGTATATAATAACAATGATTATACTGTAGTTTCCAGACATCTTGATAGTAAATACCCAAATCCTCATCCAACAAGATGTGTTCTCCCCAATATGCAAGAATAGATTCAAGGACAAAAATGGAACTGCAACCATTTCAAAATTAACAACAACAAAACACAACCAACTGTTGGTATGATTTGTAGTAAGCAAAGAGTCCAAAAAAACCTGTTTTGACAAATAACTTCTGTTACATCCTTTTTTTTCTTTGTTTTTTTTTTGCTATCGAGAGTCTAAATCATGCATCATAACAATGTAGACAACTTATAACAGAAGACCTTCAAACCAATGTGGAGAAGAAAACAAAATTCAGCAAAGCAGAAGCTATTGTTTAATCTAAAATCTCAAAGAATGTCATAAACCAAACTCCAAAGAGTCACTACACCTCATCTAACCATTAACTCTAATGCTAGTTCATCAACTAAATAGTTGACATTCGATTCTCACATATAACAGACACCAAAACACAGCATCCTCTCATGCCTATGATTTTAGTTAACATATCCTACTGGTTGATGAGATCACAAACAAACATTTAACAGTACCTACATCAATTACATTACTCCTTGGAATTTCCAAGCTTTTACAAAGCAGGGAAGATGATATAGAGGAGCACAACATAAACTTCAAAAGGACAACCTATACCAAACCAGTTAGTCCTCCATTTTGCCCTCTATGGCAGTTCTCTTCCTCTTGGGGGGTCCCTAAATCCCCACCCGCCCCCGAAAAAAAAAAAAAAAAAGGAAAAAGAAAGAAAAGACAACCTACAAGATGTCTGTCCTTTAGGTCATTAATCTACGTCAATCCACTTAGGCTGGTTTAACCTCCAGCAAAGACAAACTTAGGTAAAAAGGGATTATCATAAGACCCACAAATCTAGTTGGCATGTAGGAAGATCTACCTTCATGGTTGTAAATTAAACCCATGAACCATATAGTAGATCACCATAGTTTTCCTATCAATGGAACTGTCTAGAAGAAAAGCAAAACAAAAGGCTTAGATGTAAAGAAATATATTCATCGGCAACAAAAGCCAAAACTGTACAGCAGCATTCCTTCTACAGGACCTAAATAGACCTTTCAAGCTCATATTCAGAAAACAATGTCATGTAAGAAAGACTATTATTAAAACAATTAAGCAAACCTCAATAAGTGTGTCCCTCTTTGACAGCTCTTCTTCAAGTTTCTTTATGACCTGTGAAGAGTCAGCACCATCCTCTGCTGTCTTTCGGGTTGAAACAACCCCTGTGGACCCAGTCTCAGATCTGCTAGTTGATCTGGTATCACTTGATTGAAGGGCCTCATTAAGTTGAGACTCAATCCCCTTTATTCTGGCCTATATGATGAGGAGGAACATGTCAGAATTATATAGACTGTATTTAAACTTAATAAGCAAAACCATGGTCATTTCAGATACCATGGATATTTACATCATCAATCCCCATTATCTAGTCTTCAGAACAACAAGCAAGATGTTCAAAATGCCATAAAGAGGCAGAGTAAACCATGATCATTTCAGAAAACATGCATATTTATGTCATCCAAAAGATTCTTAATAGCTTGATTTTGCAGTTAAACTCAAAAATAAATACAAACCTTTGGCAGTTTAAAACCTAAGCACCTGTAAGAGGAAAGGATATGGAACATGAACTAAAAGAGTAGAGGCAGATAAGTACTACCACAAATAAAGCAATGAAGACTTACTCAGTATCCAATATGCACAAATAACACAGCTTATTATTTAACTTATCTCTTATAGATTTGCGAGAAGTCTGAATTCACAAAAGGCACTGACCAAAGATCATTTCATACTGTTTGAGTATTGACATCAAGAAGTGAGAAATCAACAAAGATTCAGAACTTCAATTTAATAACCAGTATATTTATTTTCTAGTCATACTGTAATATATTAGATTTCAGCCAGATACTTGTTGCAATAAATTGGCAAGAAGTATGATAAATCAAATAAGTCCAATGAAAGCTAGTAATACAATGAAGCTTACAGACAGATGATATTTTTAAGATATGTAAAAGTTATAAAAGGAAAAAATACATTTTGTGTCACATTGTCCTCCAACAAACAAAGATACAGCAGTATCAAGTGTAGCCATTTGCTTCAAAATTCCGTAGGAGAAACTCTTGTGCTTAATGATGTCTACTTTAGTACTTCTTAAAATCTAGAAAGCCTCAACATCCAATTACATGCACTAGCCTAAAGAAACAGTTAGATTAACATACATTTATGATGATGAAGGTATGATGACTAAAACAACAGAAAAAACAAAAGAAAATTGACAGCACAAAGAAAAAGAAAATCAAGGCAATACAAACAGGATATATATAAGCGGTAGAAGGATTAAAAAATTAGAATAGTTGATTTGGTTTAAATTGTCTGTTCCCAAGAAGAGATCACTTAGCTCAGATTTGCTTGCTTCTAATGAGGAGGCTTTCAGAGATTAACAGCTATAAACAAGGCTAATAAACTATTAAGTATAGCTAAAGAAGATAATAAGAATACAAACGAGCAAAATCTAAGCAAAGGAAATGAAGATATTTAGCCAATTTAACACAAAAAAAAAGAAAAATCAAAGAATAGTTCTCAATAAGACTGCAAGTAAGAAAAGATGGAGGAATTATTTTTATAGAGCATTTGATGCATAATCTGTACACAACCTAGTATCGAGTAACAAAATCAAAAATCAAAGATTTATAGGAAAAAAGAGAACAAATGAGGTAGAAAAGCTCGATGATTGTTCAAGATTTAACCTGTAAAGTACTAATAGCAACATCACGTTCATGGATCTGCATTTTCTGTTCTTGTTCCAGTTGCAATAAGTGAGCAATTTGATTTCGAAGTTGAGTGTTTTGATCTTTTTCAACTTTTTGTTTCTCTACCAGCATTATGTTTTCTGCCTGCAACAAAAATAATAATGAACAGAAAGTTCAGATATGTCAAGCAAAGTTTTGATCTATGTTGACAGTTCTAGCATTTACCAACCATAGGCATAAATATTCTTGTGTAATCTCCAATTTATTGTAATATCCATTTTTTTATAGAAAACACTGCAAGCACTCACAGATAATACAATGCACATAATTATAATTATTATAGGTATCTTGTCTATGTACAAGTCCGAAAATAACTATATCCTGTAATTCAATACAAAACTGCAAAGCAAAATTTTGCAGAAATTTGTTTTGGACAAAAATGTCAAGTTTATTACTTCAGTCACCAGTATGATGCTAATAATTCAAGGGTATCTGGATACAGCCTGATAACAGAGTCCATGCACTTGGAAAATGCTTCTGTCCAAGATGAAACAGGAAGCTTCTGTGAGGCATAACATCTTATAGAAAATCAGAGAGCAGTTATCTGGACGAGTCAGACTCTTTACTTGTGATTTACAATTTGTGCCATTGCCCAAAACCAAATATTCATACTTCAAGGGATTAAAAGTTGGCTGCAATGATGTGATTTAGATAAAAAATATTAGCCCAAACTCTGATTGTTCCAAAAAATTTAGAATCTGAATGATCTTCAGCTCTAGGGATCAACAACCTAGTCATGCTTGATATAACACACCATTTATAGTTCCATTTTATAAGAACAATAATATATAACACAACATAATCCATTTGACTCTCTTTGGAATTACATCAATTGTAGGAACTCAAATTTATAATAAAATAAAAAAACAGAATCAGAGTAGGGACATAATAATTAAGGACAAAAGGCCAGAATAGGACCTTTAAATCTGCCTGAAGTGTAAAAGAAACTTTCCAAGCTTTTTGGACTTCATTAAAAAGCAGAATGCATTGATCATTGGCATCTTTAAGAGCAACCTTTAGCCCCATAACTTCATTCTTCAAGCCAAGAACTTCTTTTTCTTTCTCATACAGTTCCTTCCGTGAATCATTTGCCTAACAGATGATATAAAAACTTTCACAGAAGTTCAACCCAACAACAAAGCAGGTGAACGAAAGAAGTAAACATATTTTTCAAGCATTTGAAAAAGGTGCTTACCACATCTTTCCATTTCTTAATTGTATCTCGATTACCAAGGCTGAGTTCGGCATTTCTTGCCCTAGAAGAAAAGTTAAGTGTGGCCAATGTTTCAGACATATTTGAAGAATTTGAACAGACATGGGCAATCAACAAGGTCTTTGAGCTCCCACCTGCCACAGACAAAATAAATGAAGCAACTAGAATAGCATAAAAGAATTTGCAAAGGGAAACAGAAACTTTTTCTCTACTCCAGGAGACTTTCCATGCTCTTGCACTACATTTTGACAGCAGACTAGGTTTATATATTTGGTAATATACGCATGCACGCACACACACACACACATATATACATACAATAGAAGGTTTAGTGAGTCGGATTTGGTGGACGATAAACCAATTAACTAAAACAAGTATTGTCCTATATTATCACTCCATAGGCAATATTAGGAGCTGAAGTCTTCATTATTTTCATACAAGGAAAACAGTTTCAGTCAGCCTCCACTTTTGAGATAAAAGAGTTAATTTCAAGGATGTGAACCAACTGTGCAGGTTCCTCAGTCATTAAAGTAAACTTCAAAAATTAACTCGACCAAATCAAGCCAGAATGGACATGAAACAGGCAAAAAACTTTAATCACATAAGAAACATCTTACCCATGGAGTCAGCAAGAATTTGGGTCATCCTCGAATTTTCATATGGTACAGTCTCTTTCTTTGTCGTCAGTGATGTTAAAACATCACCCAACCTAATTAGTAAAGGAAAAGGAAAAATAACATTTAAAAATGCAGAAGCTAGTAAGTCTTGCTTCCTTGAAATCAAAATTGCATTTCAATACTTACGCAGAAAGTGACTTTGAAACGTGCAAAAAGTTTGTTAGATGATCCCCGCTAGCATCTTTAACCATCAATATTTCACTTCCAGGTAGATCGACAAGAGAGAGTTTGCTATACAAGTTTTCTCTAGTGACCCAATTTGAATAGTGAATATGAATGGTAATAATCCTGGGAAAAAAGATACCAGACATTTCTCAGAACAAGAGAACCCAAATATGCTGGGGGTTCCTACAATTGTCTATCGAAGAACGCCTTTATAGACCATCAAAAGATGCCAAAACTAATGAATTAGCAACAGTTTTTAAGGCCTAGAAAGATCATGAAAATCCAAAAAAATAAAATCTGCTAGAAACTTTACCATAGCAAGAGAATTCTAAATGATATTGTATAAACATAACAAAGAATTAATTTAACTTAGCTTACCAGTTTATTCATTTGATATCCTGTCTCAAACTGAAATCCAAATCGCAACTAATAGTTTTGCATTCTCACCAAATCAGTAAAATATTGGATGTCATAGTTTCTTATTCTACAATATAGTGGCTAATAAAGATTGACATATTAATGGAATTGAAAATCATCCAATGCCATAAATGCATGGACCCAAATGATGGCTAGCAGGGGCCTGTGCCTGCCCTTGCTTCTTATTTTTTTTCATTAGCACTCTAAATGTCAATGAAGTTGCTACAAATTTCATGTTGGCACAACCTACCCCCATCACAACTCAAGAAATGGTAATTTGCTCATAATAAGGTCTCAGCTTTGAAATAACTTTTTGGACAGTCCAAAATGCTATGCTTATGAACAACTTCTTTTGTTTGCTTTTGGTGTTAACTTCCATTTTAAAAAGACCCTTATGATAATTAATTTTGACTATCAAGTGTAAATCTTTCCTCTTACAAAATAACTTTGGTTTGAAATTATAAAACATCCTAACAAGTCATGTTATGGAAGATAATGAGCATATTTTTGCAAAAAATGTGTTCTATCCTATATACTTAGTCTTTTTATTGTCTTTTTAAAAAACCTCTAGAATAATTAATTTTGCCATACTGGATGAGAGGGTTGACATTCAAGTATAAACAAGTTTTTTTATCTCTCAAAATGTAACACATTTCAGTTTTCATTAGCTAAGAATCATTTTGACAAGTTGAATGATGGAAGATAATCATCATGTGCTTGTTCATGGTATCCTCAATATTTATTAACTTTGATCGGTACATTCTCGTTTTCACATTATTCATTATCTATCACAAGATTAACCATGACAACTTCTAACTTCGTTAATATCATCGCATCACATTATTCATTGTTTAATACAAGAAATTTAACCATGACAATGTTAGTATTCAACATCTACCATATGATTAAAATGGTATGTCACAGTTTTGCACAGAACTTTTGGCCCCACCTGGTGGTAGACACGGGTTCCACCAATCAATTCCATCCAAACATTAATATGAAAATGAAAATAAAAAAATTTCGAATAAGCAAAAATTAGGTCAGTTATTATTCTGGCCTGGGACTGCACACAGACCTAAAGCATGGCTTACAAATTTCATGAAACTCTATTATGTTAAATCAGAGGCAAATTAAGCAAAAATGAATAGTTTCTTTTGCAAATGGGTGTATCTTCCAGACAGTAGTCATGAACAGGTTCAACTAAACTAACAGGAAGATCCAGAAAGCAGTAATCTCAGACTACTCATACATACAGATGGGACATAATGGCCTTTGAAGAATCGGTCCCTCGATTCTGAAGTGCAACTTTAAGTACTCTAGAAAAGTCTAAAGGATTATCTACTTTCTCCTGTGTAAGTTCCAAGGATGAATCTCGGTAATCCAATTGATTTCTTGGTAAGCTGCTTAAAGATTTTGCCAGCAAATCTTGAACCTATCAAGATACAAAATGTGGGGAAACACAACAATTATAACCTCATTAACGAAATAGATGAGCGGGAGAACTATAACAAAGAAAAGTAAGCACTATAAGAGAAACATTGATTAATATGGTAAACTAAAGAAATGACAATATTAATTGTGTCAAAGCATATAAAAAAAGAAAAAAATTGGAAAGACTGGAAAACCTGCTCATTATAAAGCTCAAAGGCAGTAACATAGAAAGTATACTGAGATGTTGTAGTAGTATCTGAATTAGAAAGATCAAAGAGCTCCTCAAAACTGCGAAAATACAGACCGCGCTCATGACTTGATCCTTCCTGAAAACGTAGCAACCACATCAAAATTTAAGAACAATGCTTAAAAGTGATGTAAGACATAATATTACACACAAAGCCTATGTATGGGAATTCTAGAAATCCATGTTGCCATGTAACTACTAATGGATGCTCTAGAAGAAACAATTTGGAACCAAAAAGAGCCACTAGAAACATAATTCCAGTGAGAAACTCCATATACACAGAGGAAAATGTATTTATTAGCACTGAAGATGAAGAACACCAAAAATGCAAAATCTACTTTTCACATTGATAATGAATGAACTTACTAGTCACTTATATGATAGACCTCCATAGTGTATGTTATTTGTTAATGATATTGTCTTAGTTGATAAGGAGCCTAAGTGAAATTAATTATAAGCTTGAGCTATGGATGCAAGCCTTCGAAACTATGGGTTTTAGATTAAGTGGAACTAAGATTGAACATATAAAATACAATTTTAGTGATTCTAGAAAAAGATAGAAGAATATAATTAAATTGGATGGACAAGAAATCTCTTTATGGAAAAGTTTTAGGTATATTGGATCAATTATTCAAAAAGATAAAGAGATCAATGAAGATATTATTGAGAGCAAGGATTGAAATATCATACCGTACCGGAGTTTCGACGTTCGCTCGGTACGGTACGATACTATATACCGAGCGGTATACCGTTCGGTATATATATATAAGTCGGCGACGTCGCCTCTCTCTTCTCCCAGGCAGGGCGACATCGCCTCGTATATATATATATATTATAAAAGGCGACATCGTATCGCCTCGACGACGTCGCCTTTTCCTTCTCCCACGCAAGGCGACGTCGCCTTGTTTATATATATATATGTATCTAAACATATATATATATATATATATATATATATATATATCTAAACATATATATATATATGTATCTAAACATATATATATATATATATATTCCGTTCCGCCCGGTAACGAGCGGTCTGTGTACCGATCAGCTGATGGACAGATACGTACCGCCCGTACCGGACGGTATTATTTGAAATTGCATACCTTGATTCAGAGTAAAAGCGGGATAGTTAAAATGACAACAGGCGTCAAGAGCCTTGTGTGATCATCGAATATCGTTGAGATTAAAAGAAATTTTGTATAAGACAATTGTGAGATCAATAATGCTTTATCGATCTGAGTGTTGGACAGTTAAAAAATAACATATACAAAAAGTTTGTGCAATCGAAATGAGAATGTTGAGATGGATGTGTCGACTTACTAGGTAAGATAGGAAAAGTACTTTTATTCGTAAACAACTATGTATCACTTCGGTAAAGGATAAATGAGAGGAAATTATTTAAAATGATATAGGCATATGGTCAGGAGACCTCCGGATGCGATAGTTAGAAGAGGTGAAATAATTAATGATAGTGGTACTATGAAATGTAGAGGAAGACATAAAAAGACTTTAATAGAAACTATAACTAAAGATCAACTTTTAAGTACTCTAAACTAAACTAAACATATAATCTTTTACATATCTCAATGGCAGCAAAGGATCCATGTAGCCGACCCTAAATGGTTGGGACTTACGGCTTTGTTGTTGTTATTGGAATATTAATCCCCTACAAGATGCCTTAAGAAATAAGACTAGCAAAATGTGCTGGAAATACAGCTACACATGCCCCAATTCCTCAAGTTAACTCCTACGGCCCTCAAGCTTGCCATGATTGCAAACACGAAAAGGAGTAGCACTGAAGAGGATGCACGAGTTAATTAACACTAGAATCTGTTGGCAGTTGGAAGATGAGGCAGTCACATTTTTTTCCAAAGTGAGATAAATTTTTTAGCCCCATAAAAGAGACTAACTGATCATTCAATCTCAAATTTTGACCTAATTACCAATAATAGATCTGTTGCCACTGAGTTCTCTATTGTTAACCTCCTGGCCTTAGTGATATTTTGCAACTCTAAAACTTACCTTTTTTCTAATTTAAAAAGAAATCATGGGATATTGTCTGGTACAAGAGATCTGTACCAGCCTAACCAAGAATTGGGTCACAAAATGCTTATACCTATTACCTAGTACCATGACAACTTCAATAAAGCAACAGATAAGCAATGTAAAAATTACCATTTCATGGCACAAGGGCATGGCGACACCTTTCCAACATAGAACACTTCAATGTCTTGCAGATTGGTGCCAGCAAAGCACAAACCAAAAGATTGGCACAGTCAATGCATTTTTGACACAATTCGGCAAGCCATGTGTCGTTTCCTTTCAATACATTTCAACTTGATTGGACTTTATGCCGATCAGCACAGCAATCCCTGGTGCTACGGTTTGGTCCTATTTTAAGTTAATACCTGATTGGACCTAGTAAGCTGGATTAGTTTTCCATCTGATTGGAAATAGTAACGATATGGAGCAAGCCTCCAATTTTAAGCAATCAAACTGAATGTTTAGATTACGATTTAGGATTGAAGTATTGAGTGGTCCAAAGCATCAAATTTAAACCCTAGCTTTCATAAAAGAAATATTTTCCTTCCATTATATTAAACAGCATACAAGACACTCCCACATATATTCAAACATGAGACCTATTAGCTCAGTAACAATGCACCAACTAGTAGGATGTATCACAGAGACTAAACCCTAGTTTCAAGCAATTGGCTTTGTTTCAAGTGAATAGCTTCAAGCAATTCTGCATAGTTATAAAGTTTCATTCTGTAGAATGTGGCATATCTCCCAAGAACTTTCAGATTTATGTCGTTTATGCTGCACAAGACAATGAATTCACTAGTGTCTCCGAACTTTCAGATTTATGTCGTTTATGCTGCACGAGACAATGAATTCACCAGTATCTTCATATACATACAGTGGTTGGAACATGTGTAAGGGCTATTTCTTCACTATTTCCATGTGTCAAGCCAATGTGGATGCCATAGCTTCACTGCAATCGATAGCTGATACACTAATGTATATCATACACCAAATATACTAATATAGCACAAACTAGTCAGCATATCCATGCTAAGCACATTTCCATGACTAACACACATTAGTAGTTTCTTGTAACAAGCACTTCGCCAAAAAACCAGTCCTCAAGGCAATATACGATGCAAATTTTCAGTTTACCCAACATGCATTCATATACGAGATAAATACAAAAGTTTATCCGGAAAATATAAGCCATTTATATCCTTATAAAACAATTGTATATTTCTAGAACTTGAACATCTGACTGAAAGGATGATGGCCATCAATTTAAGCAAGTCAGCTTTAAACCCTCTGCTCAAGGCATAACAAAATTTCAGCCTTATACAATTTCACAGAATAGATACATTGCATCTAGCTTAAGAATTATTATTCTAATTAATCACAATCATCTGTCCCTGCAATGGTTGGGTGCAGGACAAAGGAAATGAGAATTACACCAACAACAGAAGCCCCCAATTAACAAAAGGTCTCTTTGAAATCCCTATGGTTTATGTTGAATTCCTTTGCTTATATAATGATAACTGATATGATTCTTTGATGACATAATCTGTATACATATTAATTGCTTTAGTTCTTTTGGACGAGTGTTGCGACATTACAATATCTACATACTTCATAAGGCTGGTGAATCTGGTCAAAATTTTACTGACAACTCAATGAATAAAAAGAAATACAATATATAGTCATAAATTGGTACTCCACAAAATGTAGTTCAAAAGAAATGAACAACGTCTACATTCAAATAGTAAATAATCCCTAGCAGATATCACATATACAAGAATCTGTTAAGAACTTCCTCAAATAATTCCCCATTTTATTTATAATGCAAAGAATATTGAAACAAATAAGATGTAATGAAATGATTAACATAAATCAGATATACAAAGAATTCTAAAGGACACCCACAATATAACACCAAATTTTATGACAAATTCAAAGCATATTAGAGATAATGAAGCACCGGAAGCTTGTTAGGTGGAAATTTTTTAGGATTGAGAAATAAAGAATAAGGGTCCAATGAGAGGGAGAGACCATTGTATGTGTTTTTCCAGAACGACTTTGCCCATATGCAAATATAGAAACATTATATCCATCCAAGGCTGACTGCACAAATGGTTGAACATCACAAAAAAATTCCCCTGAAAGAATAACAAAGCCAAGTTACAACAAGTTAGGTGAAAACAGCATTATCATAACATCTAGCATTCTAAATGGACAACCAAAAGGTTATTCAAAAAACTGTGCTTGATTTAAGGTTATCTGTATTCTGTGGTATGTAAAACAACCTAATGAATCCACAAACCACAAGGATCACAGCTGGTTATAAAATTTTAATATTTAGATGAACTTTTAACGAGATCATGTATGGAATATAATCATCCTTTTACCTTGTCCAACATGAGGTCCATACACCCTATCAAATTCATAGTCCCTTTTAGGATTGGCAAGTGATTCATCGCCAGTGTTTACTCTGATAGTAAATTCATCTGGAAGCTCAATTATGGAAGGGCCTTCATCTTCAAAAGGTGGCCTTACACGACAGTATACCTTAACATTTCCTGAAAGTGACATACTATATCTTCAACAGAAAACAATGACAGAAAAGAGTAAGACAGCAAGGTAGGAACTTCATCTCTCAAAACAAGGATAAAATATTCACATCCATACTAAGAAAATAAAGTTCAAGATGATTTAGTACCTTTAGCTGTCAACAAATCATTGAACAGTTTTTTCTTCTCATTGATTAAAGGTGTAATTCTAGCCTCACTTTCAAAAGCAGCTTGATCTGAAAAAGAACAGAATTTAAACACTGGGTCAATATATAGCTTGATCCATGAGTTGCTTTGATATCAAGAAGATAGGTATAAGTGGAACAGGAAGCAGCATCATAATATAATTGTTGTAAAAGTGATGTATATCAAAGTTAAATCATCCTGAGAAGAAATAATAGTTTCCACAAAAAAAACTTCAAAATTTATCTTCATATGTCATTCCTATGACATGCTTGAATGATAGTTTGGTTTCCGCTTTCCCTAAATTTTCTGAAAGTGAATGCATCAGAAAGCTCTCATCTGCAATAATGAACCTTGTACCGACGAAGATTTTCATAGCAGACGTAAAAACACTAACTGAGGATTCAAACAAAGCATTCAAAAGGATAAACAGGTCTAAAACAACCACTTATGAACTTCTAGTCCCACTGGACAAATATATAAAAAACAACCATTTATATCTAAGCAAAGCAACTAATACTGGTCAAATCTTACAAGGAAGTCATATGCTTTGATGAATGATGGAGGAAGATAAGGGGGAAACCCAGTTGAAATTCTCCATTGCATCCTTCTTGGGGTCTTCTATAAACTGTTCTCACTTTCAGATGTATGAGAAGGTTCTTTTTATTATGCAACCAGGTGAAGTTCTGATTATAGGCTAATTGTTCGTTTCCAATTTCATGGTTGTTATTGGCAAGGATTAAAGTTTCCAATCACTGGTTGCATAATCCATTTTTCACCAATTTGATGACTGACCAGTTCATGGACAGGGCAATTTTGCATGGCCCAGTGTGAAACTGAGGTCACCACCCCATAAGCATTCCGCGCCTAGCTTACCGGACATTAACCTAACCAATACTGAGCTATACTGGATGGTACCGATACCGCTGTACCTTTTGAGCCATATTTTGTTTTCTTTCTCTTCTTTTGCAGCTCATACACATTGTCACAAAGCCGCTGTAATCACTACCGCTCAGTGCACAGCACTCCTACCTGTCGTCATGTCCTCTGTCTCATCGATCGTATGGTACCATATCACCCTTCCACCTTCTCGTGGTCCAAAGCATCCTCCCCCTCCTCCTTTTAATGCTTGTAGCGGTCCAGCGGATACTGACTTGTACCAATTTATACTGCTACTTAGTAATTTGTGCCACACCTTTCTGGCTTCCAACCTATCTGTATACTGAACTGATATTTTAATCATTGGTTATTGGTGTTCTCAATCGTAGATATGCTCAAATTAGCTGTCGTATATGACGGAAAAGATTAATATAGTACTGGACAACCAAATATGCAGGTAATAATTACAATGTCTCCTTGGAAAGGTGAAGATTTGTAGCAAGGAGTAATGTCATAAGGGAACAACAGAAATAGAATGTGTCATCAAACTATGTTCATTCTCACTCCAGCCCACATATGGAAGATAAAACAAAACATCAAGCCCTAGTGCTGAGTAAAAATGAATGTTATACAAGATATTACAGCCATTCCAAGTGTGATAGGAACATGTCAAGCATCACAAAAGAAAAAGACAGGCAAAAACAAAATCTACATATATATTTAGCACTAAACAAGCATTAGAACAGCAACCTTAGATGGCTCACCTAATTTCCTAGCCCTGTCTGCAAGTACGCCCAGATAGCGAGTAACTCGATCAAGTTTGGCATTAGAATACTCTCTAAGATCAGCGGCTTCCTGCCTCAGTTCCAAGTAATCCTCTCGAGCATGCTATCAAGCCAAGTTGATAAGAACAAGTGATGTACAAAATACGGCATTAGGAGCTATGGAACACATATTATAAAGAAAATATATTCACTGCAGGTGTTCAAAACAAATTTATTATTCAAAGTATAATTGAAAGTATTAGGCATGCATTAAAGCATATGTACACTCACATTCAACCTAGACTGATAATCCAACCTTTTCAACCTAGACTGACGATATACACATTCAGAAATGTGTTAGGCATTCATTAAGCCACAATGCTATAACTGGCAGATTAATTTAGTTGCTTAACGTATAAGAGATTCCAGAGAAATTCAGAGAAAATAATTTAACCTTCAGACTTAAGTAACACCAAAATGGAGTACTATTTATGAAGAGGTGCTCTAGCCATCAACATGAGATTCCATCTTCCACAATATTCATCAACAAACACATCCAACACACCAAATTGCATCTCAACTTTCAAAGCCATACCCCATATTCATCAACAAACACATCCAACACACCAAACTGACTGCATCTCAACTTTCAAAGCCATACCCCGCAACACTTCCAAGGTTGAAGACAAACAAACAGAGATAATCCACACATCCCAATGTAATCATTATAGAGTTCATACAATGTAAGTCCTTGTTATATGCAGTTACTACATGATCTACCTGCTAAAAATAGATATTTAGACATAAAACTGAAACTAAACATATTCCTCAAGTTGGAAATTTCCCACATATTGGCATGTAGTGAGTTGCGAGCGGGTATTTACTGGTCCAATAACCAAGTCTGACTCGAACAGGATAATTCACCTAATTCAGTCTCGTATGGGTTGTACCAACCATAAACTCACCATACGAGCATACCAGATTGTTAATATCCCCATGCATTTTGATACCAGGCATAAGGTTACGGCCTAGTAACTGTAATCTTTTTTTAATTTTCATGTAGCCGATCCCGAATAGTTGAGACCTATGACTTTGTTGTTATATTGCATCTGTATTTTTCTTTTCCTTTTCTTCTTTTGCCTCCCACGTCCTCAACCCCTCCCTTTCTCAAACATTCTCTCTGCCTCTCACGAGCTCTCTCTCCCTCTCACCCTCTATGCCACTGTCTCCTCCACTTCCCCACCACATTGTCGCTGCCGCCTCCTTTGCCCATCAAATTGCTGTCCTCTTCCCTCCCTAACCATTCGGGTCACCATTTGCTCATCTTCCTACTACCAATATGTATCCTCTTCCTCCTCCTCCAGCTCCTCTTCTTCTTCATCTACTGACCTGTCCTCTCCTCTTCTCTCCCTCTTTCAGTAGCCTGGGAAGTACTAACTCGCACCCAAGTGTTGGTGTGTCAACCTACACCAGAACCCTACCTCTGACCACCATCCGGTGTCAGCACCAGATCAAAACCTAAAACCTTGGTTTGATAATGTGCTATATTTAGTAACTTAGGTAATACTTTTAGAGAACTTCTCTTATTCAATATATACTTTTGTTACTTCTTTTATAATGATTGGTTATAATGTTCAGTTCGTTGCCAATTTGGTACGTGGTAGTGTTTTCACTTTAGGCTAGTAAATGAACACACGCAAATCTTCCTAGAATCAATTAACCCCAAGCTAAAAAAATAGAAAAACACACATAAACCAAGATCAAGGTGCCAAGAGGAAGTCTGTTGAGAATTATAAGATAAACCAAGAGCAGATAAATCAAGACCAACCTAAATTTCATGCAGAAGTAGTGGGGGAGAGTGTAAGTATCAAATAGCCTAATTTTTTGGCACACTACCACCAGAATTGTTGAGGCAGAAAGATGCAGAGCTACAACGACCATGTGTCCCCATATTTTCTACGCTTGTAACTACGACTATAATTTTCCAACATACTTCCCAAAATACACAAATAAAGCACCATAAGTTCAAAACTGCACGGTTGACTTTGGCTTCTGAGTAGACGCACTCACAAAGTCAGCGGTGCAGTCTTCCTCTACCGATTTTGTACGTCTAGCCAGAAGCCAAAGAATTGTCATCTTTTATAGGTAAACAAAAGCAACACTCGCCAGCCGACCACAGAAAACAAAAAGGAAGAGCACATAAAGCGACCGGAAAAGTCAAAGGAAGAGGGGGGAGGGCGAGAGACGCAAGGAGCTCGAACCTTGAGCTGGTTCTTCAACTTCTGAAGCCGAACGGCGATGAGCCTCTTGGGTTGGTCCGCCCGGGGCGCCAGAGACGACTGGGAGACGGAGAGCCGCCGTACCGCGGGGCGGTAGCCCCGGTCCTCGCCCCCCTCGTCCGGCTTCCTCGGCTCGAACCCCGGCAGGTCCCACGTCCACCGGTTCTTGGGCTCCCCCATTCCCTCCCCTCCTCTTCTCGATCGAAACCCTAGATCACGCCGAAACCGAAACAAAGAAAGAATGAAAGATGGAGAGGAGGAAATTGAAGTAAGGGGTCCTGTTTGGTGGTGGAGAAGAAATGGCAGAGGGGTGTGGATTGAGGGATTTAAGAGAAGGGGAGAGGAGGAGAAGCAGCGGCCATTGATTTGGGCACGTCGTTGCCTTTTTTCCTTGTTGGTTTCGCCAAAGGCCTCGTTGGTTCAAAACCGCCCACGAGGCGGGTTGGGTCGGCTTGGGGCGGGATAAGCCTCTTCTCTCTCTCTCTCTCTCTCTCTCTCTCTCCCTCTCTCTCTTATATGCTACGAGTTTGATTTGTAGTGTGGGTCTTTAATGAGGATGGATTCGTAACGTCCTGCCTTCCTATTTGATGAAGCAATAAGATCTAAGGAACGCAGAGGGAGAGAGAGAGAGAATACGGACACACAATTTTGCTATCAATAATATTGACGATCCTTTTCATTCAAATTAACTGATATCCCTATCCGATCCGACGACTAAATATGTGCACCAAATTGATTTACTTAGAATGATATTTGATAAGATCATTTAATCTCATATTAAATATGGGAACCAAGGCTCATCTGTCAGGTACTTTTTGAAATTCGTATTCTTCAAAAGAATAAAATTGTATGGGTATGTCCATCATGCAAAGCGAACCTACATACCGTACTAATGGTTAAGTAAACTCGCTCTCGAATCGTGCACCTCAGTTATGAGCCCTTATCAACATCAACATTTATTTTTAAACTTATAATTTTATTATTTATTAATCTCAAATTAGTCTTTAAGGCGATAAAAAGATTACATTATCTAATACTACCTTAATAAGTGCATTAAATCAAACAAATAGATGGTGTAATTTCATCAGTGCAATCTCGCATGACCAAGAAATCACGAGTCGACAATGTAAGTGTTCAGTGAGGCGTGCGTGAAGGCATTAAATCATGAGAAGTCTATGTATATATATTGCTTTTGGATAATTAGGAAGACATGGAACGATTTGGAGTATTGATTATATAAAGTAAACACGAGAAGGGCTTAATTTAGAGAATGGATACTAATTGATGATGTTGAATATTAGTTGGGTAGGAAGATTAACTGCTTAAGATGTCTATTATTCTGAATTTTTTAGTTAATTTTATTCTTTGGATTAAAATGTGATTCGCAAAATGATTGAATCGAGCATGGGTGCATGATTTTGGGGTAAGTAGAGAACCCAAAAGCAAACATCATAATTAATCCGAACTATTTATGGCACCAATTTGGTGTAATAATGCCGTAAAACTAATTCAGAAATTGAAGACTGTATGGCCAATTCCATTGAGCCTTTATAGAGATCATCGAGCCTCTTTATAGAGAGGCCCATGTTATGGTCCATTGGTCTTAAGCCTCATTAAAAGATGATTTGATTAGCTAATTAAGCCGACTAATTAATCTAATATATATATATATATATGGGTCTCCTTGCATTATCTCTCTATGAAGGAGGCAAAATTTATATTTCGAGATGAAGGCAGTACAATACTAACTCTCGAGTTTAATGATGATATAATCGTTATATTAATTTTGAGCTGACGATTAAATTTAACCGTATCAAATGAGGCGTTTAACATTAATTTTCAGTATATTGTGATTAGGCCCTGCGTTATATAAGAGAATGAGGATCTGCAAGTCCGTCTCCAATGTTAGAAGACTGTAGATTTACTCCGAGAAGTTTGGAGCAGCACCTGAACCCACCACACCGAAGAAGAGATCAATCCGTGCAACATCAAGTTCATATCACCATGCATGCAAAGTGGTAATCAAATGGCTCCATAAAAGGTGTTGATTTTTCATGTCAATTTTGTTGGCAATGAATCGAGGGAAGAATGGGGCTATGAACTGCATCGAGGACTGGTCTTCTGCTACAGACAGCCATGGCTGAAAGAGGTATTTGTTTGTTGTGTATCGCTGAGGACCATGATGGCAGTCAGCAGGATTGGAATCTTAATTGTAGGATTGTGCAGATCTGTTCGGTAGATTGCTGGTCCACCAGCAATAATGTATTCGATATGGATCGTGTCCTGTGGAACATTGTCCTTTCCCTTGCCAATGGATTCATGATTTCTGCCACCAGATCAGACCATGAAGGATGATGTTGTGTATCACTTTATTGCCAGTGTTTTTGGTGGCTGTAAATTTGTGTGTGTGTGTGTGTTTTTTTTCTTTTTTTGGATCCGATGCCATCTTCTTCATCGCATTCATCCCATGTTTGAAACAGAGATGATAGCAGAGTAGCTTTAAAGACATGGGAGGGGGGGGGGAGAAGGTTTCCACCTGTCTCTCAGCACAGTTTGACATATCAAGACAGTCATGTCAAGAACAATGCACACAGACATATAGCTTTTCTTATTACTGGTGCTTCTTCTTCCTCTTCCTCTCGCAGTCCACTCTGTGGTGGGTACAGTAAATGGCAGCTCGGCCATTGCTAAGGAGTGGCGGAGCAGAGTGGTGGCCGCTCATTCAAGTGTCGGCAGCACTGTTGCTTAACAGTAGCCCATCAATCAGCTCAGTGGGCATACATCAGTAATATATGGATAAAGATTTTGTCTCAAGAGAGAGAAAGAGAGAGAGAGAGAGAGAGACAAAGACCCAGAGAACAATCTGGATTGCACATTTGAAATGGGAGAGGAGACAAATCCCTCCATGGCATGGGCAGCTGTTTTCATGAGATTGTTTGGTCTGCGACAGAGCAGTAAGCTGAGCATAAATAAATTGCTGTGCAGAAACCTGCTCCCTCAAATTATCATAAAAATACATTATATGTTTACATCGATCGTTCGTCTAGAAATTGTCTCACCGGATGAAATTTTTTAAGCTTTTAAGCACTTTAGATGAATCCGAAATAGTTCGTCTTGCATGATTCGATGTATTTATCTATGAACTGTTTGTATCATTTATTATCCTCGTCTCCTCCACTTCTCTCACATCTATCGTAGTCAAATCATCTAAACAGTATAATGAATCTAAAAGGACAAATACATTATAAATAATTTCCCAAAACTCGGATGAGCTCATAGCATCATAACATGGGATTTTTCTGGGTAGATCCTTTTTTTTTACCTTTACAGCAAAGATTATGAGATCACAAGATGAAATTTTTAGTCACTGAGAGAGAGAGAGAGAGAAGGGAATGCCAATGTGACAAAACCAATGGACATGTGAGCAGAGCAATAATAATAATGATGATGATATGGTAGGATATAGATGGAGCAACATGGTGTCGCTGAGATGAACATTCAAGCAGACCTGAAAGCTCAGCATGTCTTCAATGGCACAAGACACTATCCATATAGCTCTTTAGCAGGTTTTATCACTGGATGGGGGCCACTACTGTTCCTTGTCTTTCCCACAAAAATGCTGTTTACTACTAGGCTGAGGCCATTATCGTTTAACATCATATTATGCAATTGTAGATTTCTTTGGTGGTGTGAGGAAGACAACAAAAGAAGACTGCGGTGGTGGTACAGAGGAAGCCTGTGCCTGGTGATGACTCTCTTCCTCGACCAGTCCTGGGCTCAAACTTCAAAGCTGATGCCCGAGTACTTGGGTGGGCAAGGGAAGCAACTAACATGTCCATTTGTTGCCAGAACAAAATTCCTCTGAAAAAACAACAGTATATTGATATTTCAAATATATATATTTTTAAATTAATATATTAAGAATTTATTCTTATATATTAATCAAGTTCGTATGGTTAGGGGGTGATTATGGTTGGGATAACGGTTCGATAGTTTTGAATTAAATTGAAATCGGGTTATATGATTCGATTCCGATTCTTAGAAATCGGATGATGATGATGCGGTTGTTAATATTTTAAACCTAAAATTTAACGACTTCAGTTTTAATTTTAGTAAAATAATTTTATTTTATTAATTAATTAAATCGATGGATCGAATGTTACTCGTGTTTACGACACGTTGCAATGAATCATCGGCTGGGTTGTGGGTGATAAAAAAAGTGAATCCTACTTGGCTCGGAGTCTAAAGAAGGGGGTAGTGCTCGTCACATCGTTTGCTTAAGATTCGTGCACTTATGATTTTTTGTTATCGAGGATCTCTTTATGAAGAGGATGATCTTCCGATGGGTGCTTTAAGATTTGCACAGGCACGTTTCACACCACCATCACATCGTTGCTTTAATATCTATGTAAATGCATTTTTTGCACCTGTAAAATGAACAACTCCCGATACAGACATCTCGTCGTCGCTTTAAGATTCGTGCAGCCTACAGATCAACGACCATCGATGTGATTCGAGCAACCTAATATTAATTTTTTTTATAAGTATAAAATATAAAAAAATACTTCAAAAGTTATTATGAATTTGTTAGATTTAGAGAATTTAAGATAAAGAATTATAATCATTCTCGAATACACATGAGAGCATTTATGTTTAAGTTATGTTATCTTAAACTTATAATTAATATCATTATATTAACGAACTTAGTTTTCTCCATGCAACAATTTATACGGACGTATAGAACGACGAGACATGAAGAAATATAATATATTCATAAAATAATCAAACTATTATTTTGATGGATTATTTTATCAACAACAAAAAATATATATATATTTCATCTCTCTAAAAACAAACCCCGACACATTCAAACCTCCCGTGACCAAATCCCATGGACATGCTGCCAAGAGCTACTTTTAATCCACCCACCTCTCCAACAATGGATAACATATTTTTATCCACACCCCATTAATTAATGTCAAGATTTGCATATACGTGCCTTCCAACCCAATGATTTTTCTTTCAAATTTAAAATATGTTTCTCTAAAAAAGTTATTGTCTCACCATTCTTTGAAACCCTAAAGGATGCTAAAACCCTTTAAAAGCCTATAGGGTAAGACCACTAATATATTAATATAAACCAATCATGATTAGTGGTATTTAATCCAAGTGCATGAATAAAATTATTTTTCTTTCTTAAGGCAATATATTATATAGATAGATATCTTCAAAATTAATATTTTTCATGCATGCTGTTGAAGTTTATTATGCAATATTCAAAAGTCGCAAAATCTATTAATATATACATTTTTACTTAATTTGAGACCTGTCACTTATAAACCAAACATCAGAGACAATGCCAAAACACATAATAATATTATAAAAAAATTTCAAAAAATAAAATAAAAGAGCATTCAAGTATTTATTATTTTTGAGAAAAAGAATTATTATATAAAAAATTAGTTTTTTAGATGAATAATAAAAAAATAAAAAAAATTTAGAAATATATTAAAATTGAAAGCATAAAGAATGTAGGAACACATAATAATATTATAAAAAGGAATAAAAGAGTATTTATTATTTTTGACAGATTTAATTATCATGTACTAATAAACAATAAAACACAAAAACGAGAAAATTAAAATTTTGGAGGTATATTAAAATTGAAATGCATAAAAAAAAGGAAAATGCTTGCGTGGATGATTCTAGAAGGCAGGAGAAAGAAACAGGTTGCAGTGTCCAGGATCACAACAGTCCCCACAGGGGACCACCATTCATTCGTGCCCCGCACCTCAGGAGAAAATAAAATATAAAATAAATAACATGCTTCATCTTATTTATTAATTATTTTTTTATGTTTTTGGGCGAGTCTTTAAAAGGTCGCCCCCCTCGGCATGGGGTCATTAATGACCGGCCTCGGAGTTTAAATTGAATAAAGAAGCGATCTCATGCTCGCATAGTGGTAAGTCGAGTAGAGGGGAGGGGAGGGGAGTGGAGTGGAGAGGAGAGGAGAGGAGAGGAGGGGAGAGAAAGAGGATTAGGGTTTGTTGGTCGAGCGGGTGAGGAGCGAGATGGAGGGAGACGGGGGCGACGCGGCGGCGGAGGGGAAGAGGAACCCGCGGTGCTACATGGACGTCAGCATCGGAGGGGAGATGGAAGGGCGGATCGTGGTGGAGCTCTTCGCCGACGTGGTGCCGAGGATGGCGGAGAACTTTAGGGCGCTCTGCACCGGGGACAAGGGCGTTGGGCCCCACACCGGCGTCCCCCTCCACTTCAAGGTGACGCCGTCTTGTCTCGCCCACACCCTCGCCTGCCGCCCCATCCCCGCCCCCCATTTTGTTTCCATGTGTTCTGGTCCGGTCTTGTTGGTTTGCCCTTTGCGTTCTTGCGAAATCACGAGCTGAAGTGGTCGTTCATGACGTGGGTTTCTTGGTCCCGGTGGGGGTATTGTTGTCTTTTTGCTTGGACTTGGAGCGGGTTCTACCTTGGGCTCCTCGGCTGGCTAATAGAGGAATATTCAGAGACGACGTGAGGAGTTTCTGTTCTTGTTTTCTCCTTCTCTCTCTCTCTCTCTCTCTTGTTCTTATGGCGTTTGATATATGGCTGCTTGGGGGAGTCAGGAAGCGACTCTTTGGATGACCAAACTAAGTAATTTTCGTTGGCAATGCATCTTTCACCATCCCTCGAGATATGTTGGCAAGAAGCAACTAAACAAGACAAAAAGAAACGTATAGATTCGGCTGTTAGATAGTTCAGGAACTGCTATGTCAAATTCTATAAAATATTGTGATGTTCTTGAACGCGAATCAAGAATATACTCGAGAGCCTTCTTCCATCTGTTGCCAAATCCTATCATTCAGGTTATGCCTTATGTTCTGGTATTGAGGAAATTCTTTTCTCATTTTTTTCAATTTTGAAGTATATCTCGGCGAGAGGAGTTGATTTATGCATGCCAGGTGCGAAGACATGATAAAATTTGAGCTGACGTTAAGATTAATGTCAAATTATTAAAATTTTGTTCGAATACTTAAATGGTTTTTACATAATTCATGAGTTGAAATGTGCATTTACTTGGAATGTCAATTTGCTATACCACTTCTTATTTCCAAAGGAAAAAACAATAATAATGCTTTGAGGAACTTCCTAGTTCTTTTTCAATATAGGATGATGTGTGTTTTTCATGTATACTGAAGAAGCCTTTGCTGGCTAGGATGGCTGGGGTAATGTATGTTTGAACAACTAAGATGGTGGGAGGTGAGGCCATTTGGTTGAGAAATTAAGGTGGTCCATATATATTAGCATTGGAGGACAATTGGAAGGGAGGGCGCAGTCAAGCTTTAACTATGAACTTTTTAAGTTCTTTGCACTAAAGATAAGGGGCATTAGACCATATAGGTTGTTTTGTGCCAGTTTAGCGAGGCTTTGTTATGATGGGTGTATTTGTGTTCCTTTTGTTGATAGAATTCTCTTGAGTTGTCGTGGGGGATCTACATAATATTCACCGAGCAGCTATTATCTTTTAATCAGAGCCAATCTCCTTGTTTTATTGAAGCAGGATCTAATACAATATTATCAAAATATTGACGTTACATAATGATATTTTCACAAGGGATTTATGTGTTGGTTGTGAAGAAGTAATATTTTTAATTTACCTTTGACCTTTGACTTCTCCATGAGGGCCTTGATCCTTTTAGTATTGTTCTGACTGGTTTACCACTGTCTGCTTTTGATAAATTGTTTGGTGGAAATTTGTTGAGACGAGGCTAGTTGATTTTTTTTTAAAATTTATAGTCCACTGATTATGATTAGGATTCATTTTCAATTGAGCATCTGCACCACCCTAATCCTTTGCCGAATTTATGTGAATATTAGGTTTCAGTTGACCTAGATTTGCGTGGGATTCTTGATTGATTTGTTCCTTTATGTTCTTGTCACTTTTTTCATGAACATTTTTTTACATTTGAAAACCAGATATACATTGTTGTTAATAAAATTTGTAACAAGTTGACCTTGTTTAGATTGACATTGGATTCTTGATTGATTTGTTTCTCTATGCTCTTATCATTTCTTTATGAACATTTTTGAAAACCAGATATATATTGTTGTTAATAAAATTTGTTACAATTTTTGTATTCCTCAGTTCTGCTGAGTCCTTACTATTTTATTTCAGGGCTCATGTTTTCATCGTGTTATAAAAGGTTTCATGATACAAGGGGGAGATATATCTGCAGGTGATGGGACTGGAGGAGAATCCATTTATGGATTAAAATTTGAGGATGAGAACTTTGCACTGAAACATGAAAGAAAAGGAATGCTGTCAATGGCAAATTCTGGCCCTAACACTAATGGCTCTCAGTTTTTTATCACTACTACTCGAACATCTCATCTAGATGGAAAACATGTTGTGTTTGGGAAGGTGCTTAAGGGCATGGGAGTAGTTCGTTCGATTGAGCACACTCCTGTTGGTGATGCTGATTGTCCTACTGTTGATGTTGTAATTTCGGACTGTGGAGAACTTCCTGAGGGGGCTGATGATGGTGTATCAAACTTCTTCAAAGATGGTGACTTGTATCCTGATTGGCCAAATGATCTTGATGACAAACCAAGTGAGGTTTCTTGGTGGATGAATGCCGTGAACTCTGCCAAGACATTTGGGAATGATTTCTTCAAGGTGAAACATATTTGATGCTGCACATTGGTCTCTATAATATCTTCTGTTTTGGTGAAATATTTAATTTCTTTTCCACTCCAAATTTTGTTTGTTACCAAATACAACTTCTCTTTTTCGGTTTTTTCTTTGTTTTGCTTTATTGTTTTTCACCTCGTGTTTGTGGAAGTTTCATGGTACTGTTCTTGCCTGGACAGCTTAGCATGTTGGTGTTGCATATTTTTGTTCACATGATGTGATGTTTTTATTCAGATCCTTTCTGTTTCTTTAATTGCTCTTTTGTCCTGTTTTACTGTTTTAAATTTATAAAACTTATACACCATGCAGAAACAAGATTATAAGATGGCTCTTAGAAAATACAGGAAGGCTTTGCGCTACTTGGACATATGCTGGGAAAAAGAAGAGATTGATGAAGGCAAGTAACTCCTTTCATGGACTTTTTTGTGCTATTTAACAAGCACTTGAGATTTCTTAGCTAAACTACTCTTTGCTTTGATTTTTGGATTGTATAGAGAAGAGCTCGTTGTTGCGGAAGACCAAGTCAATTATATTGACAAACAGTTCTGTAAGCTTTCTTATTTTCATTCACATGCTTAAATTGTAGATTAAGGGAGATAAAATATTGGTGTTTTGTGGCATGAAGCTTTGCCAATATGTTTCTAGCTAAGTTTGATTATGGTGTTGAGCCTGTTAGCACACCTTTCTATTGAACAGCATTGGCCAGAAACTTGTTATTCATTTCTCTAGATCTTTTGTATGAGATGACATAACATGCTTCACTATTCTTTTATTTTTTTGGGCACAGAATGTTCATATTTGTGCTGTTTTGCAAACAATTCTTATGTACGACTTTTATTAGTGTTAATTTTTTATATCTATTTATGCTGGTGTGACCTGAATAATTCCATGTATTTTTTCAGTAAAGGCTTCATTCCACGATTGCTGAGATCTGAACTAGGTTTCTAGCCTGGGTTGATCTTTCCCTGGATTTGAGTCTGAACCCATGAAGAACTTTGGCATTCAACTCTTGGTCAATCTCTGTCTAGCATCTTGCTTAGAACCCCATATGACATATTTCCAAATCATCTATTGTAAAACTCTGTATAAAGATGAATATCTTTCATTTGTACTTTTTGGTGAAACATTTTGATTCACTTTCTTTGGCACTTCCTCGCAATGACAGCCTCCACGAATCATTTCCTTTGATATTCTTAATGCGATGTGAATACATGGTAGCGCTAATGAGTTTTTTTATAAACTGCTATAGGTACTGGTTGTTTGTCTCAAACAGTGCCTTGATTATCTTTCGTACTTGATTAGTCGATTGTCTCTTCATCCTGATTTGGTCAATGTTATCTGACTATTATTGTCTATCTGTCATATATCTTTTTCATATCTACATTTTCTGAATCTTTTTTGGGAAATGATATCACATTACACATCTAGACGTCAATGCTTGTAGATATGGCTAGCATTCATATGAAAACCTATGTATTAAGAGACATTCATGTAACTGTAAATCATGCAGTCACATTTGCAAACTTATCTATCATCAAATGTCTATGTACTATGTAGTATTATGACACTATTATCTATTAGTGACAATCTGTAGCACAAAATTAGATTGCTGAAAACATAGAGAAAGACCAGGAATTCTCTGTGTCTTCTATGACAGTATTATATTATCAAATGTTCATTTTGCAATATTTAGTAATGTCTATCTGTAGCAAAGTTAATTGGGTTGCTGAAAGCATAGAAAATACTAATGATTTTTTGTGTGGTTTCAATTACTGGTTGGATCGGTATGGACCAACCAGTGTTTACTGTTCCTTGATTGGTACTGGACCATATAGGTTGGTGCGGTTGGTATGTTATTTTTTTATTAATTCTTTCTCGTGGTATTGGGTGGTTTATCTGTATTATAATGGTTGAACCAGTATTAAAAACCTTGTCTATGGATATTTTATGTCAATGCTTTGATTATTTAAGCACAAAGCATGTCCTTTCATCATCACAGATCCTCCGGTGATCTTATTTTCCATCTGTATTTTCTCATTTGCGTTGCCAGTTGAAAGTTGCCACTTGTCTGCCTTTAACTAATGTGACCTTGGATCTATAGATGTAGATGTGGTCATCTTAGTTAATAGCCTTTTGTTGACCTCTTGTATCCTTAGTTAAAGTAGGATCAATAACTTATCCTAGGAAATCTCTCATTTTCACTTATTTTGTTTCCACTCGTGTGCATGGAAAATCCTTGACAACTAGGAGATTGCTGAGGGTTTTATTTGGCATTCAGTTGATTTGGGAAATAACTGTAATAACGGAAATATCATAAATCATGCATATGATATGTTGATTTTTCTGATCCCGTTCTTGCATATTACTTGATGTCGGTTATTTATACCAAACAGTTATAATCTTCCTTGATTTCTTCATGCTGACCTAAGATTATTCATACTCTGATGAGTGTATCTTGTTTCATCTTTGTTATACATAATACAGCTAGTATTACTACCAGAAAGCGTTCTTTGGTAATTTCCAACCTCTAGTATATGCTTCCATTCTGAATAATATGAATTCTGTGCATTATATTCTGATATAACTTTGGTAGTATGAACATTCTGGACCTTCCTTGGACAAGGTTGGACTAGTTTTATTCTCATGAAGATCAAATTATGTAAAATTGGTATGGACTTAGTTCTGGTTGGTGGGAAGGAGTTTCTTACCCTGTTATATACAACCATATAGTGTGTGATAGCTTGATAGTTCAAATACTTCTGATAGACCATTCACAGAAGTTTTACCATAACCTATGACCTAGTTGCGTGTCATGAACTCTCTGCGTAAAAATATTCTAAAAGTCAACTTTTGTTTAATTAGATAGAAGACAATGCTTGGAGTGAATGCGGTATAGCTGCTTGTTGCTTGCAATTTTATTTCACTGTATGATATTTATTCTTTTGGCTTCATTCTCATTGGCTTTTTCCCTTAGGCTTGCAAGTTGAAGTTAGGAGATTTGAAAGGTGCTCTATTAGATGCTGACTTTGCATTGCGTGAAAGAGAGGGAAATGCAAAGGCGTATTTTCGACAAGGTCAGGTTAGTATGTTCTCTTTGAAGATTTATCTATGTTAATGCAACATTATTCTGAGGATCTTTATGCTAATTTCCAAGCCATACCTTATTACAATACTTGGAGACAGCTACAATGCTATAATAGCATGTTTATGACATGATCATTTCTTGGTTTAAAATGTTTCGCTTTAGTATTGAATTTCCATAATTTGAGTAAATTGCTTGGTTGCAGTCTAGCTGACTTGACATAGTAATAACTTTAGTACAAACTGAATCTTTCCATTGCTCTCAATAAACTGTATTTAAGAAGAAAATTTCATACAATTTGTTATGATACTGATTCTATACACTTTTATTGATTTTGATAATGCTTTCAATGGTCTGTACTTGATAGGACAGTCTTTACCTGACAGATGTGTGTTTTTCTCTTTAAAACCTTTGTTTCTAAAGTTGAATGTACTGTTAATCTTCAATAACCTAACCTACATACGGTAGAATCTGCAACGATATATTTGAATTGGTTGCTTGGGATGTGATCTGGACCTTCATGTGTAATATGCCTCCAATCTTGTAGTGAATGATCCTTTGCTAGTTTATTGTCTCTGCCAACATATATGATAGTTTATTGTTTCCCACATATGTAATGCGACTAAATGCATGTTTCTTTAAAATTCCAAGTGGTCACGACTGCTAGTTTTTGCTTTTTTCTTTTGTTTTTTCTTTTGCTATTTGATACTGTCTTTTGATCACATTGTTTATTGAAGTTATAACTATGCGAGCTATTCATTCAAAACTCTTACCAGGCACACATGGCACTCAATGATGTGGATGCTGCAGTCGAAAGCTTCAAGAAAGCATTAGAGTTAGAGCCGAATGATGGTGCGCTTCTTTTATATTAAACATGCATCCATCTATGTTGTAATTTTAAAGATTTTGATTCGATTTTCTGATATTCTCAGGAGGCATAAAGAAAGAACTTGCAGCTGCAAAGAAGAAGGCAAGTAACCATCAAGTGAAAGTGCTTTCGCCAATCTTGATGTTATCTCAATTGCTAATTTGTCTACAGATAGCTGATAGACGAGACCAGGAACGCAAGGCTTATTCCAGAATGTTCCAGACCTCTGTCAAATCAGTTGCGACAAACGAGGTTATTCGACAATGACATTTCTCAAGGATTTTAAAAACATATCATAATGTTTCTTTGACATGTTTTCACCTTTCATGATAGACTTTTGCAAGTCTTATTCACATGAGCTGACACCATTCCCTCTGGCCATGTCGTTATTGCAGGATAAAAATTGCTGAAGTGACTTCAGCTCCGAATTTTTGTGCATGAATTTTCTGGGTACCAGGGTCATATACATAGAGATTTGATTAGCATAAAAAATCATCAGGTGGATATTTTTTTTTCCATGTGATTTACGGAAATGAAGCAATTCATCCAAGTTGATAATTCACTCTTCAGCCTGTAGGTATGCACAGTCGGGGCTGAGAAGACAAAGTTTCCGGATCCCGCGAGAAATCATTTTCCTTTTCTTTGAGGTTAGAATTTCAAGTGGACATTTTCATGATGGATAACGAGGGATTTTTCCCTAAACATTTCAAAATAAATTTAGGTTCTGCCGATCAAACATCGTCATCTCTTTTTTAAAAATCTCCAGACATTTGAACACGTCTTCAACTATGCTGTCTTGCTGTTTTCGCTTGCCCTTGTCGTGGTGGATGTGCCTATGCGATGATGAGTGTACCGTTGTGAAACTTTGTTGCCGATTATTGCTACGTACTCTTTTGACCAGTGTTCGTTGGTCATTTTGGAGTTTTTGTCGACTTCGATGGCAACGAGATCTCCTTCCCGTCTTCTTTAGACGGCAGGGGCTATTTCATATCACAACTTTGCTCTATGCTGCTTTGAAAGCACACATTAAGGACACATCTACGTATAGCCAGCTGGCGGACTTCAAGCTCTCAGTGATTAGTGACGTTCGCCGAAGGGTTCAACGTTTCCAAATCTTTCAATGTTTAATTATGTAGTTGTCGACACATACAAATAATGTGGGGCAACATGATCTGGATGTGCCCATTTCATCACCACTCTCTTAATATGCACCGGATCTTATATATTTATTTATTATTCTAACAAATCCACAAGATCCATTTAGGTTTGAACACGTACTTCTCGAGATATGTCGAAAAAAAAAAGAGAGGAAGAAATAACCGGAGAAACTTCCACCAAATTTGTGGAATGCATCTGCTCCGTTAGAAGCCACACGATCCATGGTCTGGCGATGGGATCAGCTGGCCCCCGGCATCAACGGTCAGTAGACAGTCACCTCATAAGCTGGGCCCCACCCCGATTTTTTCTCTACCCCTCCGATTGCTCGGGATGGCCCTTAAAATCCCCAAGCGCATGGCGGTGGTCGCTTCGACGGCTCCCTGGGCCACTCGGTTCACTGCTCTCCTCGCCGCCCCCGCTCGTCTCCGCATCTCGCTCTCGATCGGACTGCCGGGGAAGCACCGCACCCTCCCGTCCAGCCTTCGGAGGACCATGGCGTCCGCGTCGGCGGCGACTCCGCCACCGTCCGGTGGCGGCGAGAAGGTCACGGCGCCGTACGGCTCCTGGAAGTCCCCCATCACCGCCGACGTCGTCGCTGGCGCTGATAAGCGTCTCGGCGGCATTTCCGTCGGGGGAGATGGCCGCCTCGTCTGGATCGAGACCCGCCCCGAGGAAGGAGGGTACGTCGAGAGCTTTGTCTAGTTGCTTTTCTGTGATCCTGTTACATTCGAGGTCGTTGTGAAGTATTTAATCGACCTAAAGATTTGACAACAAACCTAAACTAATGAATGTGACAATAAGGGTCGAGATAGGAAATAAGCACTCGAGTCATTATGGCTACCGAGATAAAAGGGCGTTTGCACAAAAGCGTAACTAGGCTGATCTCTTATGCCAGTCCTAAAATCCAATCTTTAAAGACAATATTATTGACTGGTCAGTTGCGGAACCAAAAGGTTACCCACAAATGAGCAGCTTTACCATGGTTACAAAGGTTGCCTTCAAATTGAGATCTTAAATATCAGGCGGCTTGGGGTGTTCTGATATGTCGTTGGCAGGAGACAACTTGGTACGGTGCACATGTCATACCTTCTGTGACTGCCAAAACTAGCCAAAATGTGGCCGCGTGGTGTAAAATAACACTTCTTGTTACCCAAAACTTCAATGCTTGGTTCCAGGTGATACTTGCAATTATAGAGAGTTGAATATATAATAGCTGTTAATCTCGTGCAGGTAATTTCTGCATGGCATACCATGTTTTGGTATTTGACTATAACGAGTAAAGACTTGTTCATACCTATTGTGTAATTTACTATCAACCATTTTTTCCATTCTTTTTGCAACAAAATTTGTATACTTGTAAAGGGCAGAGCTTACAATGCAATCACTTGCTTATTATGTTGCCGGGGAACCATCTGCTAAATCAATTAAGTATTCAGACGTGCAGTTATTGTGAAGGAATCGACAAAATTGGAAGATAAACCAACAGACGTTATTCCTTCGGAGTTTGCATCACGAACCTTGGCCCATGAGTATGGTGGTGGTGCTTTTGCTGTTTCGGAGGATATCATTATTTTCTCTAACTATAAAGATCAACGCTTATATAAATATTTTGTTGGAGGTACAAATCGCTCCTCTTTAACTTTGTTGTTATGATCTTACTCTCTCTTTGACACTCCCTGCTTCCTAACGTAAAAAGGCTGGTGTGTGTGGAAGTTATAATTTACATCGAAATCCATTAGGAAAAATGGTACCTGTTTCTAGTCTTAATTATTTCACAGAGCGGCATCTAGAGCTACTCCTTTGCAACGGATGTTAAAATAAACAGCACTTTTGACATCATTTCTTTTTTAGTTATAGGTTCTTTGTCTTCCATATTTTCAGTTTATCATACTACACTTATTATAGTTTTTCTGTTCTTTTAATCACCCTCTTGATAGCAGGCACTTTTGTTCACAGGTCCTTCACCAGTACCTATTACTCCTGACTATGGTGGACCCGTAGTCTGTTATGCAGATGGCTATTTTGACCCTCACTTCAGTCGCTATATTACTGTAATGGAAGGTCAGTTAGAGACATTAATTGCCGTGCTGAACACCTGAAAGATTCAACATTACAAGTAGCAAGTTCATAGCATACTCTTCAATGTTACCCTTCCATTTGATTTCTACAGATCATCGCAAAAGCAACTTGAATCCCAGCACTACAATTGCTTGTATTCATCTCAATGATGTAAACATTCAAGGTAAAACATTTTTGTGCAAATATTTATCTTAGCACATGAAATTACATCTTATGCTACTAAGTGTTCACCCAAGTACATGCTAGTTGTGACAATTTTTGAGGGACTGAATTTATAAATAATGCTTTTCTTCTTAATCTTATGTCTTCAAGATCCAAAGGAACTTGTTAGCGGCAATGACTTCTATGCTTTTCCACGTGTTGATCCAAGTGGGAAGAGGATGGCATGGATAGAGTGGAGCCACCCTAACATGCCTTGGGATAAAGCTGAACTTTGGGTTGGATATTTCTCTGAGACTGGGTGAGGACATGTGTTGATATGGAAAGAGACATTTCATGTTTTACACTGTGTAAGAGGTTATAAAAGCATAATTATGTTGCTCTAGATAGTCAGTGACTGCATGGCTGAAGCAAGTAGTGCCATGTTGACAACCGTCAGACATGTGCTGGTCAAGATGCCACTATGCCAACCAGCACAGGGCAAAAAATTGGCCTAGTCATGTGTTGCAACTTGGCACCTTTAGCACAAGTAAACATGATGTGTCAATCAACATGGCAATCTTTGGGTTGAGTCATTTGTTTGATGTGGTATTTTCTTTTGACAGTCAATTCATTACTTTCATGTCCAATAAATGAGGACACAAGGCTCTATCACATTCTAAAATAGCTTTTACTACATAAAATAGTTGCTTATTTGGGTGTATTATAATTCTTAGAGAAGTTTAATGGACTTTCCTTGATTCAGAGCTTTCGTGTTGAGATCACCTAGGTTCAGTGACCATAAGAGCCTTGTCAATGTCAACTTGTTTTTTTAGTTTGTTTGGGTTAATTCATAAATGCATATAGGTGCTTAATATAATATCTTTTTCTTCTATCATTCGGGTTCTTCAACTTTTATCTAGCTTATTAGTTAGCTTTTGCTTTGGAATTTCCATATTGATCATCATAAGGTGAAGGTGCTTTACTCATCTGTCTTATTGACTTGTGGCGCAAAAAAAATCTTTACTTATTAATAGGATATTGATTTGAAAATTTGACATTATTTGAGATATTTCTTTTTACAGGCTTTGATTTTACAATGTAGTTAACTTTGATTGTAAGTATTGGTCTTCCAATACTTATTGTTTGTTTCATGTTTATTCACAGAGAGCTGTCCAAGCGAATATGTGTTGCTGGTGGTGATCCTACAATAGTTGAGTCTCCAACCGAACCAAAATGGTCACCCAAAGGTATATTTCCTGGTTTCGCATATTTCCCTTTTTTATGATACCCAAGATTCGCCTCTTGATAGCCATCCCATATGTTTTCCACATGATTTGAAGCAACTCATTTCTTAAGTATTTTCGTGATGCTAAATGCTATTTTATTCAGCATCAGATCAGTTTCTGCTAAGTTATTCATTAAGATCTGATAAAATTTTCATATATATGTTCAGTTTGTATTTTTGTCCATGTGAAAACTGTATGCTTTAAGCAAGAACTGAGCTTGAATATGTTGCATGTTGAATGGTCTTGTGATGCTTCTTGTTATTTTCGAGAATACTCTAGTTCTTGGATTTTCATGTAAGATTTACATTGACATATGGATTTGATCTACCAATGTGGATGTTGAATTTGAATTTGTTGGGCACTTCTAAAATATGATATGTTGGTGACTAATATGTACAAATATGTATTTACCTATTTGATCAATGGTTAATAATGCATATTTTTTTATTAATTTTCCAATGATACTAAAATCATTAAGGTCAGCAGGAGTTGTTGGATTAGGTCCAAATTGTAGCCTCCATTTTGCTAAAAAAAATTATTAGATAAACAAATCAATAAGGTCGGAAGAATTCATAATCAAATGAGTAATTATATTGCTAGAACATGATTGATGAGCACTAGTCAGTCCGTTTATTAGACACCATCTCCTTCGTGGTCTGCGCTTCATGAGGTTTGTGATGACAGTAGTGACATCAATAGTGGTGCATCGAAATAGTGGCGATGTTCAATTGATTATTATTGCCACTTAGTCTGAGGTTGGGCATGTACGGATGAGCCATACTTTACACATGCCACCCAAGATTCAAATCGCAAAGCTTGAGGATTTACATATTGTTTATGTTAGGAAGGATAAAGGAAAGGATAGACAATCGATGACTTTGAACAAATGCGTCAGAGGGTCTACAATGTTGACACTAACAAGAGCTTGTTGTATTTGTTGTATTCGTAACCTTCATATTATGGAGGATCTCATGGCCAATAGATATATGGTGATAGTTGGTATCTTTTTTGAGTCTGATCGATCATACATCATAGAGCAATAGGTTAGTTAGTAGATTCCAAACTTTGCTGCCGTACATGCCATGGTTATACTTTCTTTAGGAGGTTCCTAGAACATGTGTTAATGATGATGATGGTTACCAAGACATCAAGGGTTCACACACTACCAATATAATATGCCATGGGAGCAGCTCCAAAATCAGGTACGACGAATCTACCATATCTCATAAAAAAATATAGACATACAACTTAAAAAGTGTTGAGGATCCTGATTCACCAGCCGTAGAGTTCTGTCATTCAGTTTGGTAGTAGAAGCATGTTATTTCCATCAGACCAAGGTGAATTTCCATCAATATCAGCTCTGTTCAAAACTTCAAATCATTGGACCAAGATGAATTTTAAGTGCATAATCTTTTCTTTTTTGCATTGTATAATTATTGAGTTTGAGTCCTCACAAGGATCTCGTTACCTGCATTTATAAATTGCAATTTCTGAATTGTTGGTGTCCATGCATTTCTATTTCGACAACTTGCAGAATTTGACCTGCCAATGTATGTTGGATCTAGTAAATTATTTTCAACCTCTATATCCTTGTTGCGGGACTTTTTATGCTATAATCATATTTGTTGTTGATGCCGATAAGGTAACATCTCAAAATTTTTAATATACTAGTGTACCACACGTGCTATGTATTGAACAGATACCCTTATGTGTAGTCTCAACTCGGCACCACAATTATCTTTTCACATTGTACCAACTTCTCTCAGTGATGGTGAAACATCCAATCTTGAGATGGCATTTTGTATGGCGAGACAATTATTTGTGCTGTAGATTCAAAAATTTTATTGTTGGAGATGTTTATTGCCCCTACATTCTCCAATCTGTTACTTCTCATTGTGACTTCACAGGGGAATTGTTCTTCATCACTGATCGAGGCAGTGGGTTTTGGAATATTTATAAATGGGTAATGTTTTCTCTATCTTCAATTTATTTTGTTAGTCTGCATGTTACTTTATTTTTCTGTCTACTGTTTTCATGCTCCCATGCTTGTTCTGTTGCACTTTCTTGTTTGTTCTCATAAAAAATGATGATAATCTTTTCTTTTTTACGTAATGAATTTGAGCTATGTCCTTTATGATTCCTTATGAAAACCTTGGTTCCTTTGTATATACTATATACTGCATACTGTTCTTCCACATAGACTAATAACAAAATATTAATTTTACTAAAACTTGGTTTACAGGGTTTTTTGTTAAGGATAGTTTATTCAGTGAGACTATTAAGTTAACGTGTACAAAAATTAGTATCTATTCTATCATTACCTGTATATTGTTGTATGCATGATCTTTTTTCTTCAACGACAAAAGTTTAAACTTTACTGATTAAATCTGTAACTAAGCAAAACATTCACAAATGCTAATTGATTGAGTGTTAGAAAATTAAGAAGAAGAACACATAAATGTTAAAAAATATATAAAGAAAGATTTAACAAACTAACTATTTGAAAGATTAGAAATTATTATTTTAAAATAAAAATTAATAAAATAATTAGTTGAAAGATTAGAATTTATTATTTTAAAACAATGAATTTAAATCATTATTATAGAAATTCAAAGGCAAGAAATAAGTGTGCCTGATGCTTTTATTGCTCGTCCTGACGTTCTATTTAAGTGTTCTTTTCATCCTATTTAACAAGAGGGGAATAAACTTATCAAGAAGTCATCCTTGAGTTCTTCAACTTTACAATAGGAGGTTGTCAAGTTGATCATATGGGGAAAAGCCAATAGCTAAAATGCATCCTATTTTGGTATTTTAGGTTTGTAAGTTAATTACTTAATGGTTTTAATTAGGGTTTGACTTATTGTTCTGACTAGGGCACGTGTCGCTCTGTACTGATGTGCCTAGTGTTGGTATGACAGGGCATGTCGATGGCACCAAAAAACTTGAAAAACTTGAAAAATGAGATAGTGTGAATCTGTGGTATTATCAGAGGACTTGATAGGAGGTCAATACTTGATATTGTTGATATTGATTCACAAGCCTATCATCCACATGCAACAAAACAAACAAGAATTGATGATGCTTACATAAAAGAAAAGAAACAGGATATTGATAAGGCAATCGTAAAGTGGAACAACTTTCATAAAATTCCAGCAAACATAGCTTAAGTTCCATATTATCTTAGTATGATGTCTTCAATCCAAAAGATTGACATAGGGATCCAACCTCTAACACCAAAGGAGAAACACAACCTTTATTTACATGAGGAGGTGGCAGAATTGAATGGTTGGATCGAATCCTTCAAGGGCCGGTGGAATGAATATGAGGTTACACTGACGTGTGATAGTTGGATTAGATCTACAAGAATGAGTATCATCAACTTTCCTATGTATTGCAATAAAAGGGTCATATTTTATAAGTTGGTTAATGCTTCCAAGAAAATTCAAGATGCAAACTATATTAAGAACCTAATGGACACTGTGATAAAGGAGATCAGGCCATGATACATTGTTCATATTATGATCGAAAATGGAGCTAATTTCAAGAAGATCGATTTACAATTGAAGGAGCGAAGAGAAATACTATTTTGGACTTTATATGCAGCTCATTGTATGGACCTTATGTTGAAGGGCATTAGTGAGTTACCAACTTACCATCAGTAAGAAAGTGTGGTAAGGGCACAATTGGTGACAAAGTTTATCTACAACCATCATAGTCCACTCGTTGATGCAGAAGTATACAAAAAGTGAGATACTCTAACCCTGCATCACTCAGTTTGTTATAACTTTCATCGCCTTAAAGTCAATCAAGCAAAAGAGGCATGGTCTCAAGGCAATGGCCATATCACAGGAATGGTCGGATTAAAGGTATTCAACATCAAGTGATGGAAAAAGTTAGAAAAGATATTTCTTTTTTTAGATTTTGTGAGGTCATTAATGAAATTATAACAGGAGTGGAACCGCTTTGCGTTATCCTCCGTAAGGTCAATATGGAAAAGCATTTACAAATGACTTATCTTAGATATATGCTGCTTACAACAAGAAAGGAGATCTCGTAAGCATTCTCCGATGAGTTTATGGCTAATCAATACTTACAAATCATCGACCGTAGGACCGAAGCTCATATTAGATAAACATCAAGCTTGGAGTTCGAGCTTCACAATTCCCTTTGTTTCTTGTCTTTGCAACAATACTTTTTCTCCCTGCTAATTCTACTAGCTCATTCACCAAACTCAATGTATTAGATAAACAACAATATTGAGAAAGCTGGGGGTAGTTTGTTGATTATAAGTCGCACTATAATGGTCATATAAGTTAATGATTATTTTATAACTTTCCTCATTTTTTCACTTTCTAAATGTAAACAATCATGATAAGTACTCAATAATTTGTACTGTTGCTATGTGTATAGAAATAGTATTATATTGCTGCTATAAATTGTGTATAGAAATTTATCTGTTTTGATGAAAATTTTGAAAATTGTGTATAGCATTGTAATGCTACTATTAACTTCCCATATAAGTTAATGAGAAGGTTTTCATGTAAGTCGCATCATGTCTATAGAAATATATCCGTGTTGATGAAAATTTTGAAATATAATTACGATTGTGTTGCTGCTATAAATTATTTTTTAAAATTAACAATTATTTGAAAAAAAAACAGTTCTGGTTTAGAATCACTAGAACTGAAAACATTGGTTTTGGAATCGAAACGGAACTGTTGGGATCCTCTTTGGCTCCGGTTCCAGAAAATGTAGAACTAGAACCATCCGTTTCAGAACCGGGATCCTGGTGGTACCCTTTCCTTTTCTAAACAATCTTTGAGTATGAGATTCCTTAAGGATAAAATGGTTGAAGTTTCCTCTGGCTTCTACATAGTCCGTTGTGCTTATGACATCATGCTTAAAATCCTGATAAAGTAAATCACTTGTTATATGTTAGTTCTGTGGAATGTGTATTTTCCTTACATTTTATCATTTGTTTTTTTATGGATTTGATTTCTTTATATCTTTATGTGCAGATTGAACACAAAAACAATGTTGTAGCTGTTTATCCATTTAATGCCGAGTTTACAAGACCTCTATGGGTATTTGGCATTAGCTCATATGATTTTGTTGGAAAAGATGGGGAAAATGATAATATTGTTTGCACTTACAGGTTCCTATAAATTTATTTTCTCTTTCAAATTTCTGTTAGTATTTTTGGTAAGCTTTACCTGAAAATAACTTTGCCTTTTGCAGACAGAATGGGAGGTCATACATTGGAATTTTGGACTCTGTTAAGGGTTCCTTTTCGTCAGTTGATTTTCATTTGACTGATATTGGTAACATTGTAAGTCTAACAGTTATAGTATAAAAGGATAACTGTTGAGTGGTTGTGTCATTTGACAATTTGTGTCCCTCTAAAAAAAATATAGTGGATTATTATTTACATCTTCTTGTGTCTCCCTTAATTAGACGTTTAATGGCTTAAACAACTGATAAGTTCTGACATCTGTGGTCCTGAAGATTTTTATTAATTTATGATTTGTTTGATTATTTAGAATGTTGAGTGGTGACAATTTGTGTCCCTCTAAACAGGAACTGTTGAGTGGATATACATTTTATTGTGTCCCCTAAATCAAGATTTTAGTTGCTTAAACAGCTGATAAGTTCCGTTACCTGCGGTTTTGACAGGTTTCTGGCTCCTGTTGCTTATACATTGAAGGTGCATCAGCTACCCATCCATTGTCAATTGTGAAGGTTGAACAATGAACCACTGAAGATTATTGTTGGAATCATGGCATTTAAGATCTCTAATTATCAATGACATCTGACATTCTTCTGTGTTATCAGGTGACACTGGATGCAAGCCAATCAAAAGCAATAGAATCTTCAGTACTTTGGTCGTCTTCCCCAGATTTAACAAAATATGAACCATACTTTAGCTTGCCAGAAATTATTGAGTTTCCAACTGAGTGTCCTGGCCAGAATGCTTATGCATATTTTTACCCTCCTTCAAATCCCATTTATCAAGCATGTTCAGATGAAAAACCTCCATTATTGGTCAAAAGCCATGGTCAGTAATGATATTTCCTGTTAAATAACAATTACTCTTTTATCTTTTTAAACTGTCAGTTCTTTTCTGTGCATGGTTAGTATATGACTTTTTATATATTTCAATGGCTGTAGAAGATCCATGTAGCGAACCCCAAATATTTGGGACTAATGGCTTTGTTGTTGTTGTTCTTATAAGTTGTAACCCTTGGTTAGTCCAAGTTCTTGGTTAATTCTCAGAATTTCGTTTGAGCTATGGCTAGGCTATAGTTGAAGATATTATAGACTGCAATGTGTACATAATGTGAGAGATATTCCTATTGAGTTTTTTTTTTTTTTTTCCTTTCCATCCAAATAATATCTAAAGCTGAAGATTTGACAAATATAGTTGTGTAATTAGAGTAGGTTCATACCTAATCTTTTTGTTTTTGCTTTTGACATGAAATTGATTTACTCTTATAGACAAGTGTAATGTCCATGGTGAAGCAGCCCAGTGCAGGACGCTCATGCCAATGTAGGGTTTGAAGTCAATTAATTACACAAACTTGTCCATGCAATCTAAGAAGCTAGTTTCTTGATTCGAACCTTGGTTAGGTTATAGAAGAGCATTCTTGCTATGATGCTATGGTGGGCAAGCAGATATCTATTTAGGTTTTATTGATCCTTGGGCAGTGCCTTTCTCTTTGATTTAGGAAGTTAAATTAGTTAGTTGTTACTTAGTCAGAGGATCTTCATATTAAGATTCTGGACAACTCTTTTCTAGTAACATGAGCAAGTAGATTTTATGATGTAATGGAAATCATTATAAGCAATGTGTGTATGCACTGAAGGCATACTTCCCTCTGTACAACTCATGCCTCAACAATTTTAGTTAAATCTATTTTTCAAGTTCTATATCAGAACATTTTTCTTGTATGATTATTTTCTGTCTGAATGCATAGCAGGTACTAAAGTTGATAGTGTGGGTCTATGGGTTCTGATCAGGTCTGAGTTGTTTCCTCCTATTGGAACTGAAAAAAAGAAATTACCATGTATATGGTCTTATATATATATATATATATATATATATATATAGAGAGAGAGAGAGAGAGAGAGAGAGAGCTGGATTTAAGATGATATACTCATTGGCATGTGTGAACTTTGCAATTTATCATTTGGGTCTCAGTCACATGTCAAGGCTCACAGGTACACGTGTTAGCATGCATGCATACTCACAACTTGTATGTGTAAAAAGTGGGTATGTGTATGCATGTATAAGGATGGAACTCAGGTCTGTATTGAATCTGGGTCTAGTAGGAGTTACTTTCAATAGACACGGACTTACGCCCAACATGAGTTCCTGTGTGGAGTTCTCAGCTGTCTGCCAAATGGATTCATGTTGACTGCACCACATGGCAACCCTCATTATCATGATTTCCTTCTTCTTTGATTAAATATGAATTCTCAAAGATTAATATCCTGCTTTGACATTTCATTGATGTGTACACCTTATGCTGTAAAGAAGCATAAAATCTCTTTATGACATTTAAATGTGTGGATTTCTGTCTTAATATGCAATTCTTATATGTTTTCCGTTGCTGTTCAAATTCTGTCAAATGTAGGTCTATTTTTTGAAAAGTCTAAATCTGAAGTTTGCTGAGTTGATACAAGGAATTAAAAGTATGTCTTGGATAACTAACAGCATTTGGTCTCTTAATAATATTGCAGGTGGACCAACATCTGAATCACATTGTATACTGGATCTTAATATCCAGTACTGGACTAGTCGAGGGTGGGCATTTGTAGATGTTAACTATGGAGGAAGTACTGGTTCGTTACTTGTAACTTTTCTTGTTCAAGTCACTTTTTTGACAACTTACATGTTCAGGCTATTCTGGCCTTTTGGTTTTCTTTTCCAGTGAACCTATTGCTTCTTCAAAACTAGAAAGAAGTTGGTTGTTACTACATCTTTAATCTTTTTATTTGCCACCTTAAATTTTTTTCAATGTATTGTTCATGACAACTTATGCTTGTGGAATACAGCAAGAAAAAAACAGAAATACGATATTGACTGACCTAAATGTTTTTTAAGGTTATGGGAGAGAATACCGAGAAAGACTTCTAGGACAGTGGGGCATTGTTGATGTTAATGATTGTTGCAGCTGTGCTAGATTTCTGGTATCTGTTTTGCTGAATCTCTTTTTTTTCTGTGTAAGCATGACCTTGTTGATAATAACCAAGAATATAAATCTTTTGGGTTTCAAGGTAGAATGCGGAAAGGTGGATGGAGAACGGCTTTGTATAACTGGAAGGTCAGCTGGTGGATACACCACATTAGCTTGTCTTGCTTTCAGAGAAACATTTAAAGCTGGTGCATCTCTGTATGGTGTAAGTTGATGTTGATGTATCAGGCACTATCATCATGACTAAATGCAGAAATTGCGAGTATTAATTTGCATGTAGTTTATATTTGATAGAGGTATTCCCTGTGATATCCCTGTCTTTGATAATCATTTTAAATTGATTGTTTTAACTTTTAATACTACAGTTTAGACTTCATCTGTAATAGTGGAAATGATTGTCATTGCTGTGTAGCTACAGAACCTTTTCAGTTAGCTCAAATACTATTGCCAACCTGCTGAAATAATTTACAGGCAATATATTATCCTAATGATGTAGGTTTTCTTTGGTCCTAAACGTAACCTGCAAGTGTTATTGAGTTTGGTTCCTTATTGCAGTAAAGTATTATCATCATACTTTCCTGGGAGTATAGCAGACAAATGGAAACTATAGTGTATTAATGTGAGGTTCCAGTCCAAAATTTTTGTTGAGAAAGCCCAGTCTAAAAAACTAAAATAATATGGGAATAGGTCAATCAACCATATTGGTTTCTTAAGCTTATGTAGCTACCAGGCAAACATTCTGGACATGATAAATAATCGGAGTCAACACAACTTTTAGTTGCAACAAAATGGAGCAAAAATCCCTTTAATTATGATTATAAGCAGGTAGCTTCTAATCTTCGGATAGTTCAGTTACACAATTGACAAATGATTATTGGTAGAGCTTCAGTTTACATATTTGAGCAAAATGATCCTGGACAACTTTTTGAATCCTAGTAAGTCAAAAAATTGAATGTCTTTGCTTATGTACTCCTTTTTTATTTTTTGCACTAACATTTGCATTTTGTTATGTTACTTAATATCTTCAAGTTTTGACCTTTTCCACATTAATGAAAAACAGGTAGCTGACTTAACTTTGTTGAGAGCAGAAACTCACAAGTTTGAGTCTTACTATCTTGACAATCTTGTTGGTCAGTATGGAATCTTATGTATCTAGTTACTATCTGACTGCGTATGTAGGTCTTCTGATAACATTTATCTACTTTGGTGATTGTAGGAAGTGAAAATGCTTATTTTGAAAGGTCTCCGATTAACTTTGTTGATAAATTTACCTGCCCAGTGATTTTGTTCCAAGGTTTAGAGGACAAGGTATATACACGAGTTAATATTTGCTCTCGTGACTTGCATTTTTTCTTCTTTCACTATGTTATTTTACTCTTTAAGTCACATGAGTTGAATATCTTTGTTTGAGCTACAACTAACAGGTAGGGCTTTCAATTGGTTCAGTTGACAATATATATCTTCTCAAAATCATATATGACAGACACCTGCAACGACTACATACCTAACAAATGCTTTATTTTGTCATGAATAAACAATGAACTAGCAATTTTTGGTTCATATATTAAGATGTACTTTTGCATCCATGTTAATCTAGCAACACATGCTACCTTTTTTTTTTTCAACACATGCTACTTGTCGAGGGTTTTATTTACAATGGCCTCCGAGTTTTATACTTGCCATCAAACCCTCAAGTTCTACACTCCTTTTAATTCATGCGGACTGAGTCAATATATACTCTGCTTTCAATCTGTACATAAATTTAGTAACCAGACTTTGCTGACATGCCTCACTTCAAGAAGTCAGCATTTCTACATTTGAAACAATCATCTCATGGTATCAAAGCAATGACCTTACCTGCAAATTTTGGTTATGTACTGCAGGTTGTACCCCCTGTTCAGGCTCGGAAGATATACAAGGCTTTGATAGAAAAGGGTTTGCCGGTTGCTTTAGTAGAATACGAAGGAGAACAACATGGGTTTAGAAAGGTGCTTCATATAAAATATTGACATTTTCCTCCTAATTGAATCTTGCGGCCTGTGAATTCCTGACGTAATCAATCGCTTTGTGGCACAGGCTGAGAACATCAAGTTCACTTTGGAGCAACAGATGATGTTTTTTGCTCGTCTAGTGGGGCACTTCCAAGTTGCTGATCCTATTTCTCCAATCAAAATTGACAATTTTGACTAACATATCAGTATTGATTTTTTCTCCGGAGCTCAAAAGTATGGTATTCTGATTACTTGGATTGAGAATAATCAAAGATCAGAGGGGCTGCCTGGAATGTATAAATTTTACTATATAAATTAAGGCAGGTGAAAAAGAAAAAAGGAGAGCCTCCTTTTTCTCCCTTTATGCTCAATCGAGACTCTCTTTTTTTTTTTTCGTTTTATCCATTTATTTTACAGCTTTTTTCTTGTGATTCCTTTTAAAAGGTGTCAAAGGCTTAGGAACACAAAGTAAAAAGAAAGGAGCCTCAACTGAGAACAGAAAGAAAAATGGCACTTTTTTTCTTGGAATTCTATACTTTTAAGTAAGTCACTATTACTGGTGTGTTTATCTTCTTATCCTCTACATGCCATCATGTTACCATGAAGTTATACAAATGTCCATTCTACCATGAAGTAAGTCACTATTACTGGTGTGTTTATCTTCTTATCCTCTTCATGCCATCATGTTGATTGTGTGAGCTCACCACCATGAAGCCCTACATGACTTCCAAGGCTAATCGCTCAAAGAACAAACTAGCTAAACTTGAGACTGTTGGCTTGCCTTCTCTCTATATTTGGCTCCTCTAATCGTGTCATCACCTGAGCTTAACATTGTGGGTGAGAGAGGTTGGTGTCATTGTGCAAGTAGTGCAGATTTAAGTCCTTGTTTTATGATGATCTTATAACCCAACTAGTAGCAGGATGCCAAACCCAATCCAATATGCTTATTGGATCCAAGTGAGGATCCATACCTGTGATATGGTTGTCTTTTAGGACCTCATCAGACATCCAGTGTGGCTCAATCAGGTAACATCCCTTCTGGCTTGAGTCTGTGCCATCATCTTACTTCAGTCAAAATTGTGACCTTTCTGATAGATAAGGAATGACTGTGAATCATAATAGTAAGATTAGAAATCCATTTCAGGAGTGTTGGTTGTTGGGTTCCTCAACTTTTCACCTAACTCACAATTAGAAATCCAAAAGGCACTCGTCACAACCTGCATGTCATATGATTTAACTTCAGGAAAGACACAAAGTCAACAATGAGCCCAGCCATGCACATAGTCTATTGTGACCAGATATTTAAGCTTTGAGAACCTGACAAAAAGCCTGCATCAAAGCACAACTAGTAGCAGGTGGAGTCTGCTATGTCAGTGTGCTGAAACAGGTGACTTTTTGGGATGAATCCATTTTTTAAGTTTAGCTTTTCAAAATTACAATGCACTTCAAGGCTTTGCACCTTGTGACCTCTTAAAAGTGTTTCATGTTCAGTAGTTGCAGCTAAATTAGATAGAAGGATCTGTAAAGGGTAAAAGTTTGCACACTAAAGTTGTAGCCCTTTTGTAGTGGGGACCATGTAAAAAAAGCTTCTTACAACCTAGTGAGGAAGTCAACAAAAGAGATGAATATATTCAATTGGCCACAATATGGTGTATGGAACAAAATCCTTTTTCAACTTGAGAGATGTTGGTCAGAGTTACTGGAGAAAATCTTCTCTTTTTTGCTTTTCTTGGAGAATTACTATGACTTTGGAGAGCAACTCTTGATGCAGATGAAGCATATGGTTTGTGATCCTGCAACACAAGTCTTTAAGTCTCTAAATATTTCACCACTGGGTCAGGGCTCTGCCAAAGAATTATGCCACCAGCTGTGCTGCAGTCTACACTCAATACATCCTTTGCCAGCATCAGATTAATATGCTCACCAGTCTATCTATCATACCCAAGAAATAGATGGTATCAGCAAAAGGACCACAGCCTTCTCTAAATGGCATTAACTACAGTGAGACCAATCTGAATAATGTGAGGCCAACCTACAATCTCTGGAAACCAGACCTCACAAGGAGAACACCTGCAGTTTGTTCCCACTCAAACAAGCTCTGCTAGTTGGATCCAACTACATTTTCCTGCATTGGTGAGTGCAGCAGAGCACCTGAAACAGTACTGCATCAGAAACCAATTGTTTTGTGTGTGGTGCCCAAGCCAAGTGTTGGCAGTGCACCTTAATTGCATTGCCAGATTTCTTCTCAAGTTCTTCATTTTCTCTCACCATGGAACAACACAAGTTTCCATGCGTTTAGTACTGTATGAGTCATATTTACACACATATTGAGATGGTTCTGTGCTTCTCAACAATGGTAACACCGTTCATCGAAAGTCTTTTTCCACTATGTTGTTCATCTCAACAAAAGCAAAATTCTGTGCGGTAGAGCATAAGCAGTCATTGAAGTGTGTAGTTCTACTCCATTACTCATGATCAGTAGATTTGGGATACTGTCTGCCAGTGTTATCCATCTTGGAATTAGTCCCAGTACAACAATGACCACTAGAATTTGGTCCACAAATTGAATGAAACAGCAATCATTGGTGAGGCCACATGGTGTAGGTCAACAAGGACCGGTAGATCAATGCATGCCTTGGAAGGCCAACCTCTTGTCACGGAGGGACAGTCTCAGGAATGCATGCGCCATGGAAGGCCAATCTCTTGTCACAGAGGGACAGTCTCAGGGAACCATGCTGTGTCATATTCACTGGATGCCCGCAGGTCCCTGTCAGATACCTCACAGGATCTCTGGTTCAACATCAGAACACCTTAGTCTGGCAAAAAGGTTGAAGTGATGATGGATAGTGAAAGAATTTGGAAGTCTCATCAGCTGTTTCAGTGAATTTAATGCTGCGTCCTTCAAAGCTAATCTCCTGCTTCGATCCTTATGAGTTCAGAATTGTGTGTGGATATGGTTCATCAGCATAAATATCTCTGCAATTGCTGGACAATTGGTCAGCAAAAGAGCTAGAACTGCTAATCACTTTGTCTCCTGATTCTCGAATGATGAATGCAAACAAGATTGTGACACAGCTAATGATCATGGCTTCAAATGCCTCATTGTGGAGGCCATGAGACAAATGATTATGTTTTTCTGCATCACCCATCCTTCTACTGATCAATGCTTAAGATGTAACTTGTTCATAACCTATGGCCTTTAGAAGAATAATCAAATTTGGATAATATTTCTTTCACCAGAAAATTTGATCTGTTAATTTCTTCTAAACAAGGTTCAAACTCATCGATGATATTTCTGTACTGTCTTTATGGCCGACGCATACATTATCTGAGCATGCAAAACAAACTCAGAGCTACAATCACAAAAATGCAAAATCTTATTCAACAAATTTCAATGTGCTTATCAAATCGATATCGCAAACCATTTAACACTTGGGATACCATGGAAAGCATCATACTGTGAGATGTACAAGTCGGTTATGGGGCCAAAAGGTATCTGAATCTGAACTCATACGGAAGAAGTTGAATCAGCTGCTGAATTGGACTTCTTTTGGCCATCTCAAGGCATTTGATTGCTTCAGTCCTCAACTCATCTGGCAGTTGCAAGCAGATCCAATCCATTAAAGAATCAACATCTTTGGCAAAATCACGTAGGTACCAGTCGAGCAGCTTAGGAATTGCCAATCTGTTTGGTGTGGAAATACCGATGGCTGCTTGCAAATAGTCTCTCTTGGCTCTTTCCAACTCATTCTCGACTTGATCTGCTGTATACACTCTCACCTGGATTACGAGGAAACAGAATTGTCAACACTGTCGATCAGTTTTAGACTGACCGCAGGACCAGAATTAACCTAATAGTTCAAATATACCCGAAAAAAAAGGGACTACAAGACTCCATAAAAAATCTCTGTACCTTTAACTCTATGCATGTCTATTGTGGTAGAAAAACAGTCTGATAGACATGCATGCCTTGTTTAATGAATATATACGAACTGCAACCTGCAGATCATAATGCCAGCAACCTACTCTGGAAAATATGTAAAAACATGTATACGAGGTATATTTCAGAAACTTACAGCAGGGGACGACCAACTTCCGCATGAAAGTGCAAATGTAACCAAGGGTTCAGGCCATTCCAATCCAAATATGCCTCGCATTGTCACATAATCACTTTTAGAACCCTTCGGGGAGACCTTTAAGTACACGAGAAAGAAAAGTTAGCAACCGGACTAATTCAATCGAATAAGGTAATAACCTACTTGTGTCGACCGATAAGGCAGCCTCAATATGAAATGTTCAATTGTCATTGCATTGAGTAGGTGACCACCCACATTAATCATAGCCTGGTAAAAGGAGAAAGATGTTAGAATCCTTTGTCAAAGAAAATAACATTCTTGATGTTATTTCTCTATTCTGCTCCCAGAAAACAAAATGTGACAAAATGAAGCCGACATTGTACCTTTACCATCAGTGCAATAATCATCTCAGGATTAGCAGGAATCCCTTGCTCTAGAAATGCCTGGAAAAATATAGATAGATATAAGGGATGTTAAAAAGTGACATAAAGATGACTTTTTCAAGCATCTGTGAAAAGTTATCAGAATTATATAACTAATAGTCGATTGCATATTTCCTAATTTGATAAAATAACAGTATATACTGCTCAAGAAAAGTGGAAGAAAGATTCAAATCATCAATTTCCAAAACATGTAATGCAAACAGGTGGATGCAACTTCACAGTTTCTCCCATATATAGTGCACAAAACGAAACAGCACACATGTATTGATTGTGATCCACAATGCCTAAATGCTCAAAACTAGAATATTAAAAAGGACTTTTAGCAATACTCTAAATGGCTTTGGAGGTCAATTAGCGCGTTTCGAGAATCAGCTTACATTCATCATGCATGAATTGTAAATGTTAATCCAGAATGCAATCTTCTGCTGATGTGTAAGACCTGCTAAATCCACTGATGCAAGTTCTCCGAGCAGACGTCTGAACTTTAGGGACAAGAAGAAATTATACTCTTAGTCAATAGACTCAACTAAAGGAATGACGAATCAAGTTAGGAACAGAAAGCTCACTTTAATCTCGATGTAAGAAATGAACAACCCATGAGAAGGTCTCGAACATTCAAGCTTGCTTCAACTGCTTGGAAAAGTTTGTATGGGCCAATGTCTCTTGTTCCAAATTCTGCACAGATACCATATGGGTCTATGGAATCCGACTCTTCCAAACTCCCACTAGATCCTGATACTGATGGAGATGTCTCCGTGTGCTCTTTTGTGTTCCCCGGGGAGCTCATCCGCGAGAAAAAATCCATCAGGCACTTCAAGATATCCTCAGATAGTTTGTTCGGGCCATTCGGTTCATGAAGTGTTGATTCACTTGTAGTATTGGCCTTCTCAAATGCTGCTTCTTTTAAAGAACTACTTAACTTCATTTCAGCTCCTTCATCATAGACAGAAGTGCATTTTGGCTGAATAGATAACAAGAGTACTAATGATCATTTATGCTGTCATAATTAGTGGATAAATTAATTTCTAAAAACTATATAAATTAAACAAAGCAGTTACCCACGAATCTGCCTGTGTGTTTCTCTTTGCAGCAGCGCTCACTTTTGGGACTTTCTTTGCTGGAGATTTCTTGCAGTTCCTACCAACATTACCACTAATAAGGTTCTCTTTTCCTTGCTGCTTATCGGTGACCGCCAAAGATGAGTGCGGCTTCTTTGGTGCAAGTTTGCCATTGATGAAACGAGTAGATGAAGTGACGGTTTGGTCCATGTTCGAAGACCGCTGCACAGAGGTTGGCTGTTTGATGAAGGCCGAGTCTTCAGAATATGCTGAATTCGAATACAACTTTGGTTGCTCCAATGTTTTGGAGCATTGAGAAAGGAATCGAGCATCAGATCCTAATTCCTTTGTTTTCTTGCAGGATGAGATAAATATAGCTTCGTGATAGAGGCCTTGCCAAAAATTCACCACCTGTTCTTCGAGGCGAACCACCTCTTCTTCTAATACGGCGACTTCAGCCAGAAGTTCCAGAGTCTTAGGAGAAAGAAAGAATTCAAAGTCAAGATCAAATCTTTATGCAACTGTAATTACAATTAACCTGTTCTATGATCCATAAGATGGAAGATTAAAGATTCCTGGAGCATATAAAGAGAAGATAAAAGGAAGGAAGAAGTAAAGGATTACATGTGAAGGCAGATATGGTGGAAGGCGAGGAAGAGCACCCAAAGGTCTGGTGAAAGCCCTCTCCAAAGCTCTGTGGATATTCTCTTCGTTTCTCAGCTTCTTCCTTAGCTTATCAACCTGCAAACGAGATGACAAGTTAAATCATATAAAACCAAATCAAGAACGAGGAGCAGAGAGACTACATCTTGCTGTTTGATAACAATTCAGAGTAGAACTGATACATCTTGCTGCAGAGCAAACTTCCTATCTCTTCTAGATTGGCATCTCTTGGATACATCCTCTGTAGCCATTGATCCATTACGCTGCATCCCAGTCTTCTTCTCCTTGCCGCTTCCCTTCGCCCAGTAAAATTTGCGAGAACAGAGAACAGATTCACACTTGGATTAGAATGAAATCCACACAAGGAAACAAGCATCCATTAAAGAGACAAAGAAACCATCTCGAATTCAAGCACGATGTTTTTTATTACAACAAGGAAATCAGTGAAACCGATTCGTATTCTCATCAAAAGCCGCCATTTTTCCTCAAACTCCCAGAAGAAACGTAGCAGACTCTCAACTTGAGAAAGAAACCACAGTTTTAAACAAAAAAATATCGAAGTTCTCAAAAGCCAACCTCGAATTTGCCAATCCATATCATTCCGTATGCATCAACAGCTAAAAAAAGATCCAATTTTGGTTTCAGAGGAAGATCCACGGGCCCAGAGAGAAACACACAGTACTCTGCTTCGCAATAAAGGAGCCAACTTTCCAAGGCAAAGAGCAACAAACCCAATAAAACAGACGACTCGTCTCGAATTTACGTCAAAGGAGCTCACTTTCTCGTGCTTCGGGGAAGCTTTCGTGCCCTGCGACCGCGTCCGCGCTTTGGCATTCATCGCCTCCACCACCACCTACTCCTCCTCTCCGCTCTGAAAGAGAGATGACGCAGAAAAGTATGCAAATCTCATCAACCCAATGCCACTCCACACGACAACAGAATCGCTAACTACATCGACGTAAATCCAGAAGAAAACAAATACGAAACAGTGTTTGGACCCGGGGAACGATCTCATTCGCTTGTGGGGGCGGGAGGGTTGAACGCAAGCGAGAGGAAGACGGCGGAAGAAGGGACTCCGGACGCCATCAATGGAAGGGGAAAGAAGCGGAGAGGAGGCGGAGGCTTGAGGTGGTTAAAAGGGGACCGCTTTAGCTTTCGCCATCTCTCGCTAAAGCTAAACTGCGTCTTCTTTTGAGCTCACAGCGAGCGAGGTGGCTTTTATGGAGCGGACGCGCGATGTAGCGGCAGGCTCTGCCACCCTTCGTCCCTGTCGCTCTCGTTTGCCACTGCAGGTTTTCGTTGGCTCACCGCGAAGCAGCAGCGCCTCGAGGTCTGTGGCGCGGGCGGGGTTAGAGTTACTCGCTCGGTAGCGCACGGTAGCATGGTCTGGTGCGGCTGGGCGCTGAGCCGGCGCAGGTTAAAGCGCTGGCTTTTGCCACGCGGTTTATTTGTTTCCAGTTTTTTTTGTTTTTGTTTCGAGTTTTGTCCTTTTTGTAGAACTTTGAAATCATAATATAATTTTTTATAGAAAATAATTGTGACTCATCAAATTAAATCTTTACTATTCATAATAACTATGTTATCTACTAATTTCTCACCACATTCGCCTCCATTTTTTTTTTATGGACCAAGTAACAATAGCGTATTAATAACAAAAAAATACTGCATTTTTATGTTTATATTTACAAAATTAAAAATTATAGTTCTTATTTTTCAGAAATAAGAATAATTACGATGGTTATGTTGTAGGTTTATTGATAACACTACATTTCTATGTCATTATTCTTATTTCTGAAAAATAAGAACTATAATTTTTAATTTTGTAAATATAAACATAAAAATGCAGTATTTTTTTGTTATTAATACGCTATTGTTACTTGGTCCATAAAAAAAAAATGGAGGCGAATGTGGTGAGAAATTAGTAGATAACATAGTTATTATGAATAGTAAAGATTTAATTTGATGAGTCACAATTATTTTCTATAAAAAATTATATTATGATTTCAAAGTTCTACAAAAAGGACTTATGTAAGTCAAGATAAATCGAGAGGAAAACAATGATCATATTTTCTATAACAATATAAAAAGTCATTCGAGACCCGTCGTTATAGAATCTTATTGATATGTAAGATTATATATATATATATATATATATATATATATGTGTATGTATGTATATAAATATATTTACTGCATATCTTAGTCTTAAAAAACTGCCCAAAAATGATTGATAGATCAATTAAAAATTTCAACTTCCTAATTAAAAGACAAACAATGACCATTAACATTAAAAATCAAAAGATAGGAGAAGAAGAAGAAATATATTCATGGGAATAAAATATATACCACATCAAATGGTGAATCCAACTAATGTTCAAAGTTGAAGTTAGAAATCGAATCAGAAATAGAGTGATCTTCCGATAGTGTTTGCATTAACTACATATATCATGTGTATGTTGAATCATTAGAGGATAAATTTGTTGCAATCTTTCTGAATTAAGTGCATGAGGTCCACAGTGACAAACTTCATGTCTGGTTGAATGCTGTGGTTCCCAATGCAGTTTCATATTTCTATTTGCAAAGGATTCATAGCCAACATACATGCATTTCCAGTTCAACCTTTTCTTAAACATAATTTAGAAGAAAAGTCTTACCTTCATTAAATATAGCATGAATCACTGCTTATATCCAAAAGAGAAACACTGACTTCTTCTTCTTGTTCTTCTTCTTTTTTTCCTTGCAAGTTTTGATCTGTTTGGGGAAAATAGGGTCATGATGGGGATATATTGATGCCACCAATTGGTAAAGGGAGCAAGTAAAGAATAAAGGTGTGTTATGAGTGAGTGAGAGAAGCTAATTGCCCTCACATGCATAGAATGAAAAGAATAACAATTATTCTTTTCTAAAATAGTAAAATACATGATTCATTAGAATTATCATAGACTGATCATGAGAGCATTAATTGATCCAAAGATTATTATGTCCATGATTCTCAGCAACTGAACTAATATAAAATCATCAAGAATTGTCCTATTGTCTTTGACTCCTATCAATTATTCTTAAATGAAACTGTAAAACTCCATTTGGCTTGAAAGGATTTGGAAGAGAGGATGATGAAACATGTCAAAGGTTTGGACACATACAATCTCAATCATATAAGAAGGAATAACTTAAGTCCCTGGGACACTAAAATCAACTATTATTTCTTGGATCAAGGTAGTTGGTTTCTATAATATGAATAGAAATATATATGTGGTTTTTCTTAATAGAAGGGAAATATGAGTTGAATCTAAAGAAAATTTAGCTCATATAAGGGCTTGTGTTTCCTATATCTCTCTAACACACCAACCATTCAACAACTTGTTGCCACCACCAAATATGACCTACTTACCACCACACCAAGTCAAACTTGGGTCCATCAAAGATTGATTTTATTTGGAGCCACTACAAACATTATGCATCAATGGGACATATCTCCAACAGTGTGTGATTACAAGAATAATCTACCCTATAATAATAAACTTAGACACAAGAGATGCCACCACCACCACTACTTGTGTCTTCTCAGCACAACCATTCACCATGGCCTAATGTATGTATTCCATGTATTCCAACACACTTGTAGAAGATTCTGCAATATCCATGTCTCATTTTAACACCTAGAAATGTAGTGTCAAATGCATAAAAACTAGTGTTATTTTTACACCTAGAAAGTTCTAGTCAAAGGCATCTCTATTTTGTATGTTTCTCTCCAGATGAAGACAATGCATTGGACAAGGCCCTCTTGAATGTTCACTATCCATGCCTTGGATTCACAGAACTATTGATAAGAAGGGACCAGAGTCCAATATCACCATGAGTTCATGCTCCTCAAATCACAGTCTTTGAAGCTAAACGAAGTAACCAAGTTGCATCAAGATCAACTCTCTTAAGAACCCTTCAAATAGCAAGTAGCTTGGAGTTTGAGCAGCAAAACACTGAGCCAACAGTTTGAAGCTCATGCCAACATATATCTTAGATGGTTCCCCCTTGTCTCCCTCATGACAAAAGATACCTGTTTTGGAAGTTGCAATTTACTTATGTGAAGATTGATTATTCTAAACATGCAGACATGTGACTCAACTGTGATGGATGCTATTTATTAGTTTACCCAAATGCCAGTCTTCTCCAGACAGTCACTTTTCAATAAAGAGTGATGCACACAGAATGATAGAAGGGAAGAAAGATGACCAAATAATTATGTTCCAATCTGTACACCCTGGCTAGTAGTCTCCTTGAGCAACTGTTTCAGTCATGACATGGAAAGGAAGCTAGCTTCCCCCAAGATTCCAAGCACACACAACACTCACTGATCACCAAGGGTGTTCTAATGATGATAAACAGTGAAGTGAAGATCATTAGGAATCCAGTCTTACACCTTTAATTTGCTTGTAAACGAAGCATCTTTCTCCTCATTCGGTAGCATCATTATTATATTGTCATGGGGAAATGAAGTAATCCATGTGATTGCAAGCCAATGATCCCTCCTATTCCTGCTAATCTAAAATTAGTTCCAGCAGCGCTTGCATGAGATACCGCAATGCTCGTAGTAGGATCGGAGAGGGTGTAATTATCATGTGACTCGACGGGGTGTTCACCATCACCACCGTGAAAAGTCGTCTCCTTTGGGGAACATGGATGTGAGGATATGATGGCCAGCAATGATGCATCGCAGTGAGAATTCTTTGCCGCCCAGCTTGAGGAAGGCAAGCATGCGCAGCAGCGCTTTGTATGTATGGGTGGTGGAGTCTGCATTCACGTGTGGGAAGCATAATGCCACACTCTTGAGCTTTTCTCTTTTGCCAGATCCGAGGACATGCTTTGCACGTGGAGATGTTGGGCGACGCTACCACTCACTTCAGCTCACAAACCTAACGCAGATCCACAGTGCATCGTATGCGTACAGATCGAAGAGGAACTCTCTCCCATGGAGTGTGTGATTTAACACCAGCAATAGATGAAACCGACGGAGTGTAGTTAACATCAGCAAAGGCGTCTTGCGGCCACAAAGCATCTCCCTGCGTGTCGTCTACTGCAGCGAGCCATTCTGTGCTTGTCGAGACAGGAAATTGCTGCTTTTTGGCCGGACTGACAAGTGGAGAGAAGATTACAAAGGCAGCAAGCTGGGCCACCCGAGCTTGCTCCTTAATCACCACCTTGCTCCGGTCCAAAGCAAGCAATCATGTGCCAAAAGATGTCAGTTTTATCTTTCTTTCTTTCTTCCTGCCACTTCATCCTGGGAAATCTCTTCGTTTTGCGTTTGCTTCTTCGAAGGACAGACAGCAGAAGAGAGAGAGAGAGAGCAGCGTGGTAGCTCTATTCTTCATCGAAGAAGGATACAAGGATCTATCTATCAATCAATCAATTAGCAGTAGCTGTTTAGTTTAGCAGATCAAACTCAACATTGTTTTCCTTACGACCAAAATCAACACAGTCGCACCCAAAAATCGCGGTCTAAAGAGACTCTTTTCTTGCAGGCTGCAATTATTTCCTGCCACACTGCTTCACTGAAAGGATCGGACAAGACATGGATAAGAGAGAGGTTTTGCTGCTAAAAAGTGGTCTATTTCCTTTTGTGCTGGTTGGTGCGAGCATAATTGGAGGCCATATGGGAGTCGGGTCTCCTTTGTGGTGCCAGCAATGAGCATCTTCTTTCCGTAACCCTTCAACACTTTGCTGCTTCCATAGCTTCACTCTATTGCTTGCTATTGTCTGCTCGCATGCGGACAACAGCGCTCGGGTAGGCATTTGAACTCGAAGAAGCTCAATATTACGAGGGAGTCTTAATTAGGTTGAGCCGCTATCTGGTTCGCATACGACTTGATCTCCTCGGTTCGGTTGATTCGACCCGACCCGACCGGAATTAATTGGGCTTGATCTAATTGGATTTCAGATCTAATTGATGGATCCATAGGTTGTAGTTAGTAAATGGGCTGAGCCCAAACCACTCTAGATTGGGCCCAGTTTGACCCGTCTTGACTCGGATTTCCAATCAAGCCGAATCGGAATTGCATGCGGGCCAAGTCTTGCTTAGTTCTTGAGTTATATTAATTGATCAAACCTAAATCTAAATCTTGAGTTATATTAATTGATCGATCATGCGAGTCCGATCTCGTTTGACTCTAATGGTAAAGTATGTGTCCCTAAAAATATTATTTTTTTAAAGACATTAATACCACACATATACTGAGCTAAGATTTTGATGGATGAATATGAAGTGATGTTAATACATATGCAATTTGTAATTAGGGTTATGATCAAGTCCAATGTTTCCAATGGCAGTGGTGGTACTATGGGTGAGCAGTGATTAGGACTGTGAGCTTGTAATTAGGGTTATGACCACCTTATACACATTTGTTTTACTTGGCAGGAGGGGCAAGAAGAGAAGATGTGCATGCAGCTTCTGACAGGAATAGACTCTGGGCTCCTTAGGAATCACAGAAAGAGAGAGAGAGAGAGAGAGAGAGAGAGAGAGAGAGAGACTGCTCAATTCGTCATCATCATCTGTTCTAAAGGTAATCTATATTAGAATAGAATTATCTACTTGTGCATCAAATTGACCCTCCAAACACTTATATATATATGTATATATATATATATATGTATATGTATATATATAAATATGTATATGTATATATATATATAGGCACACTTCACACAATCGCAATCATTTCATTTGAGAGAGCGAGCTGCCCATTCACTCTTCGTCCCACTGTTCCTAATCTTTTATCTCTCACGGAGCAAATGGACGTCGACTTGTCAAACTCTCGTCAAGAGAACTTGATGCTGCAACTTGCTGAAACCGATCAGGTCTCAACGGATCCACTGCGGGAGTACTTCCCTACTCCCAACTTTGCTGATCCTCAAACCCCCACTCATCTATCCGGCAATGGCGACCTATCACTAGTGAGGGAGATGGCGTTCCAGATAGCCGCGATGCAGCCGATCGACGTCGATCAGGAGTCCGCCCGGCCGCCGCGGAAGCGCCGGAACGTCAGGGTCTCGAAGGACCCGCAAAGCGTGGCGGCCAGGCTCCGCAGGGAGCGTATCAGCGAGCGGATCCGGGTGCTGCAGCGAATGGTTCCCGGCGGGACGAAGATGGACACGGCGTCGATGCTGGACGAGGCCGTCCGCTACGTCAAGTTCCTGCAGACGCAGGTGCAGTCGCTGGAACTAGCTGCGGCTGCTGGAGCTGTGCCGCCCCACGGCAACTGCTGCTCCTGCTTCCGGGACACGTATCAGCTGTAGTAAGGGTGTCTGAATTCCACCTATACGTGAACAAGATATATCGAAGTGGGGTTGCTTGGAGAAGAGCTTTTGTCTTCGTTCTTCCACCCTTTCTCCGTGTTTGTGTGAAATCATAACATAGTCGATCTTTGCATGCTGTTAATAGAGCTTCCTTTTTTATCTCTCTCTCTCTCTCTCTCTCTCTCTCTCTCTCTCTCTCGCGTTGGGTACGTGACTGCATGGGAGTGGCACGTGAGAGACTGCAAAGTATTTCGATTGGTGTACAGTCTTCTTTAATAGTTGATCGGTGCCATTAAGATTAGTGCATGACTAGAGATTTTTTCCTTGGGTACTTATAAATGCTACAAGTACTTATATATATATATACTGCACAGTTTAGAAATAGTATAATACTTGTTAGAAATTTAAATACAGAGTACATTGATTGTATCATTAAATCTATCAGAAAAATCAATTTAATTATTTCCGACAGTAATAAACATTGGTTTATTTGAGTTAAATAAGCATACAAAATATAGAATATAATAAAGAAAATTG